>JACEGR010001355.1:0-173146 GCA_014170235.1 Listronotus bonariensis
ACGGTAAACTCAAGGTCTCTACAAAACTTTGGCTTTGTCCGAAATAGCGTTATTTGGTCCATATTTTTATGCTTAAATTGACCGGATAACTTGTCGTACCGTCCATATTTTTGTCGGACATAAACATAAATGATTTAAAAAGTGTTAATGAAACACGTGGTACTTTGGTCCGACGAGTTATAGTCACGAAACCATAAGGCATAAAATTGACATGTTTGGGATGTCGGACTGGGCGAACGCGTCTCTTTTTTGTCGGACATGTTTACCACAATCTTTTATCTTGCGATGTTTTAACATTGTGCAAAAAATGGTAAGTAATACTGTCACGAAACCGTAAGGCTTAAATTTGACATGTTTCGGGTGTCGGATTAGGCGACGCGTCACTTTTTTGTCGGACGATAGCGTCTGTATAGGTTATAATACACAATCTTTTCGTCAAAATCAAAAATAAGAGTGTTTTTATCACAAACCATAAAGGCCCAGAAATGACATGTTTGAGGGGGCGTAAGGATTAAAGCGCTCTTGTTTGTATAAACATAAGTCCGGAAAAGCATTGTTTCCACATTAGCCCCTTTAAAACACACCAGTGGCGTGCCCCTTCCTGCCGGTACCTAGTTACGCCCATTGAGAAAATTAGTTATTTATGTAACCAGTGCATAAAGTGCTCGGCAATCCCATGAGCACAAAAGACACTTTTGCATTTTGTTGCGAACTATATTTTTTCTACGATCGTATAAAAAATTTCCAAATTGATATGTTATACATATTTTGTTTATTTATACCTACTTACAGGGCCGTGCCTACCGGGTGGTGCAAGTGGTGCAAGGCACCAGAGCGCAACGCTGCGGGGACGAAAATTTGTGAAATAAAGACCGAAAATTTTTGAAATAAAGGGCGCTCTGTAGGAAATAAACTCTTTGGAATCGAAAACAGTAAAGTTTGGAAGTGGTGACCTTTTTTTGCTCTGCAAAAATTTTTATGCCTCCACTTGCATTTTCCTGTAGAGGCGGCCAATAGTTAATTAATGTTAATTTTTGTAGCACTGCCATTATACAGGGTGGCGCACGACAAACACCTCGGTTTTTAGTACAAAAACGGTATTATTTTTTTAAAATATTTTTTATAGATAGTTGTGAGTATATAAGGAGCATAATAAGGGTCGTTCTGAGTCATCTAAATTCATTATTACTTTTAATTTTTAATAATTTCTATTAAATTTATTAGCAAACGCGGTCAAATTTTAATAAGGTAAGACATGAACTAAAAAAATACTGGCGATGTCAAAGGTAACTTAACCAATAACAGTTCAGTTGAAGTTGGGTTTGCTGTTACATTGCCTAAATTCATTTTTAAATAAAATTGTAGGTAGTAGTAGAAAACAGAACTTTAATTCAAAGTACCTATAAAAAAAAGCATCTAAGTTTTTGTAGTGCATTAAAATGGAGTATTTAATGTTAACATATAAAAGAAACAGCTCTTTTAACGGTAGTGGACAAGGGTAGTGGAAAAAAATAACATATTGATGGTAGCTATCGCCAGTAGTCGTAATTTTTATTCAAGCAGTAAGTGATAGATAACGAATATGAATTTAATTTGTTACCCTTAAAAATATAACGGTAATTATTTAGTACACGGTTTTCTGCTGTTTTAACGATTTTTTAAAATATTTTGACGTACATGTTATCTATTAGTTGTCCTTAATAATAATATGAAGGCGCAGTTATGATTTTTTTATAATAAAAAAATATATTTCACACCCCGGTCCCTTAAGTTTGTTTACTGCTATTTTTTTAAACGGAATATTTTGGATGTGCGCCACTTACGTTTTAAGCCTGATTTATAGTTTCAGTAACGCAAGACTTAAGACGTAAAACTTAAGCGTTAAGACGTAAGAAGTAAGCAGTAATGACAAGTCAATTTATAGTTCCTTAATTTAAAGTATCTCCTTAAGTTTTTTAGGTTATGAATATTGTTGTTGTCATTTTTAAAAATGTATTTTATAAAATATAATTTAGGTAGATTGGCTCTATGCTGTTTACAAAGGACATCAACGACAACAAAAATAAAATTTAATGTAAAATGGCCCATAAATAACCAAAAATGTAAACATGAGGCTGCCGATTATCGGCGAAAACGACCGATGTCAACCGAGCCGTAAGAAAGAGTGTCTTAGATATGTAAGTATCAATAATTTTTGAAAACCCTTAAAATAGCAGAAAACCGTTAAATAAACTGTTACCAATATGAACATTATAGGGGGACCGCTTCTACAAAATACCCGATATGGTCAAAAATAAATAAACGAATCTTTAAAATCAATAAGAGCAACACAACATATTAAGTAACAGCCGAAATAGCTCAGTTGGGAGAGCGTTAGACTGAAGATCTAAAGGTCCCTGGTTCGATCCCTGGTTTCGGCAAAACTTTTTTTTTCGTTTTTATATACTTAACACTCTAAACGGTAGATAAATGATTATTTATTTTTTAATTTAAAGTCAAATACCCATGACCAAAAAGATAATATTATCTGGTTCTTTGATAAGTCTATTCGAACAGCAAATTATGTACTTGTAATTAATTAAAATAGTCGTTTTTAAATTGCTTTTAAAATGGATGGAGTGACAGGTTTTTACATCTTTTAGGGTCTTCATTAATTTTACTAGCTGCAAAAATTTTTGACAAACAACCTGCGCCAACTTTCGGAATTTACCCTCGTCGAAATGGGATGTATTGGTTTAAAGTTCTGTTTATGTACGGTATTTTGTTAATAAAAAAGTAAGTTACATAAATTTTATTAAGTATTATTAGTAAAATTAATTTATTTTTGATTTTAGATTAAAAATACGCTGTTTCCTTTAAGTCCAGAATATTATTATAAATTAGATAATGTGCAAAAACTGGCAGCTACGCCAAAAGTAAGTAAAAAATCTTATACAGGGTGTTGCAGTATGTTGTTATGTTAACATTAACATGGGTCCGCAAAATAATTAGTTCTCAAGATACAGGGTGACCAGGGTGTATAAAATGTATAACGGCATTTTTTTAAATATCTTAAATATCCTTTACCCAATTTTGTTTTACTTTGGCAATGTTA
Source organism: Listronotus bonariensis (assembly GCA_014170235.1). Classification (NCBI taxonomy): domain Eukaryota; kingdom Metazoa; phylum Arthropoda; class Insecta; order Coleoptera; family Curculionidae; genus Listronotus; species Listronotus bonariensis. The sequence goes on from JACEGR010001355.1 coordinate 3,095, forward strand.
TTTATAGAGCCATTTATGGAATTAAGGGGGTTATTTATTACTAACTTAATTAAATTTAATAAGTCCAGTGGCGTCTCGAGCAGAACTGAAGAAATATTTCTAACAAAAATACCGTTACCCCACTGAGTGGTGTAAATATGTGTAAAAGTTTTGCGACTTCTTTAGATTAAGCAAATAAAAATACAGCTTTAATGCCTGTTATTTTTTTTCGTATCTTGTTTAGCTTAGGAGAAAAAAAATCCACCTAATCCCATATAACATTTTTTGCCGGCGTTGTACATTTAATTTACTGGCATTGCCAACACTCTTTAATGGCAAGGCATTGGCAAAAAGGTATCAAAAAGACGCGAAAGTGGGCAATTGGCCGTTATTAGGCCACGTGTTGCAGATAAAGTGATGGCATCCGTCATTAATAAGTTATTGGCAAAAAATGCGTTTAAGATGATGGCATCCATCATTAATAAGTTATTGGCAAAAGATAACAAAAAGACACGAAAGTGGGCAAATGCAGATATTCCCAAGCAGCAAGCTGACGTCTTATTGACGAAAAGTGTCGCATATACTTTTTTAAAAGCTAAAATGATGCGATATTTTATTTGAAAATTAAAATAGAAAAAAACTCCTTACTCTTACTGCATGCAATTTCCTTGCAATGCAAAGTACCATCTCTCGGACGTCTCGGAACACTGTCCAACTTGGAGATGCAGATTTTTACACTAGCCGAAGATATTTCTTTCAAAGCTAAGTGAGATCACCTACCGCAGACCGCTCTCGAATTATTTTTGTCTAATGGGTACGGTTTAGACGATAAAAAGCGAATATATTGCAGAAACGTAGTAGTTTATTGTCCATTACGCCATCTATCGGTATGTCAAAAAAACTATTAAATATATATAATATTTTTTATTAACACGTCTTTAAAACTTTTAATAATGTTTTAAACAAAATGTTTACAGCTCCTAACAGTCTACTTGAATATCTTGCCTTCTCGACTAGCCATCACCAATTAATCACACAACACACACTTATTAGGTAACGAATACATTTAATTATGTCTATAAAAAAACTCTTTTCTTTAAAAAGAAACTAAAAAGCTAGAAAACCACGTAGAAAACAAATGTACAAAGCGGACACCTTCGGTCGAAATTAACGTAGTTAATTTTACCATCATTTTATTTTTATTCGCTCCAAAATACATAATAAACATTTTGTTTGACCTAATTTTTATTTGCATGATTTTTAACAATAAAATGTTATGAAAAGGCCATTTCCTTTAAATTATGTAATAAAACATAAAATAATGTTGTTTAGCTGCCATTATAAATAAAACAGATCAAAAAATTGCTTTAATGTTAGTTAAATACCAATGTAAATAATATGGTTTAAAAAGTATGAATATGCGTTGAAGGTTTGCCTTCAAAAATCCAATATTTATTTGCCTGCAACAAAAACGCGTGCTTTATTTAATCAGGATTGGTATGCCGTCATTTTTGTATGCTTGTCGGCAATTCGCCTGCATGTAAAATTTATTGGCAATTAAGTGTTTATTTATAGGGTTGACTTTTTAATGCGTATAAGATGTTGGCATAATATTGCCACCAATTGCCAATGCTTTACCATCAATGCCAATATGAAAAATGTACATTGCCGGCAAATAGTGTTTGCTGGGACGGGCCCCGGGCTACAGGGGCCTCCAAAGCAGTGGCGCATTTACCAAAAGGCTGAGTAGGCTGAAGCCTATGGTGGCATTTTTAGGGGGCGGCAGACGTTCTTTAGGGGGCGGCAGATTATGTCTTATGAATTTTGTTGGATTTCAAATTCAATTTTGTAGCTAGAATTGAAAGAAATGGAGAAATGGAAGTAGAGGACCTTTTTTTTTGGTCTTCAAAAATATTTCTGAAGGAAAAAAAAAAGAAGAAAGGGGCGGCGAAAATAAAATAGCCTACGGGCGGCAAATTTGTAAATGCGCCTCTGCTCCAAATGTATGTAAGCAATAAGAAAATTAAGTGCTGAAGAACTGTCACCTAAATTGGAAAGTGAGACCATTTTTTCGTTGGTCTTCAAAAATATTTGGTAGGAACGAAAAAAGCAATGCTAAAATAAGAAAAACCATGCTCTTTGGAAAGTGGGGATCTTTTTTTTGGGGCCCCCAATTCATAGTGATAGGGGCCCCTCCAAGGCACGGTACGACACGGTTGGATAGGCTAATCTTCGGAAATACTGAACCGATTATGAAATTTTTCAAAAAGCTACACTGTTCAGGAGTGCTATAGGCTATATTTTATTATAATTGAACAAAAACTTCCGTGAAAAATATAATTAACGCCCAACAAAGTGGGCACGAGTCGGCTAGTTAAGTTAAGAATAAAAACTATTTCTTCTTGGGGTGGTGGCTGGGGGTAGTGGGGGAACGGAATTCTTAAAGTAAAATATTGGAGCGTCGTTTTGTATGACAAAACCTAAAATAGACCAAGAAATGTGCTCCTGCCCTTAAATATGCAGTTTTTAGAATTACTTTTACTAAAACATGTTCTTTTGTCTACTTCATAACCTTCATTTGTAAGAACATTTTTAACCGTTCTTGGGTAGGGGGTGGGGGAAATTACCCACTTTACCACTGACCAAGATTTTTATATAAGAAAGATAAGTTTTAAGTAATATTAAATAAAATGGATTACCAGTTTTTTCCTTTTTTTTCACCAGTACATACCAAAACACGTTCTTTAAATTATCCATTTAATGACCATGAAAAAAAAATCTCACCATTTAAATAAAATTGGATGTTGGAAATTTTTGCTGAAATTTTCAGTTCTCAAAAACTTGGCATCCACTGTTTCTAGTACTAAGTTTTTGTGTGAAGCATTTGTGATACCTGAAAGATGAAAACAATTTTAAGTACCTAGTGTTTTTAAAATAAACAATATGGAACAAGCAAATTAAGAAATAGTGCCTAAATATTCAGATTTTTTCTATATAAGACAAGTGTACAACTTATAAAAATAAAATCGTTTAAAAATATTTAAAAAATATATATATTATTTTGGAATTTCTGCCTTAGTTTACTGAATACCTTACCAAGTGTTTTAGATTTTAGATCAATTATTGCGTACCATTTTGCCTTTTTAGTTAGTGATATTAACTTTTAACATATTTGTCAAATTATTTCTGACAATGTCAAAAAACTGTAAAAAATAGGTATTAAAGACTTCATTTTTATTGCACAGTGCTGAAAAAAATGGTAGAGGAGCCCAAGAGGGGATTTTGGAATTTACTCAAGCGCAGTTAAGTACATCCACCAAATATGAGCCCAGTATACAGGACCAATCGTAAAAAACAAAAATATATCCATCTTAAATTTTCGAGCGCGTCAGATTAATATAGGGTTAGTTAATTACATGCTAAATTGTATAGAGCTACTACAAATTAAACAAAAAAACGGTATTTTTCAAGTGTGAGTAGTTGTATTTTTATTTTTATTTTGAAGGAAATAATTTAAGAATAACGAAAATTATATAATTCGAACGATTTCCACAAGCTAAAATACTAACAGTATTTTTTGACACATTTAAAAATCTTTATCCAACACTTACATATAATATCTACATAATTGATCAGATTTTGAGGATATAAAGTGTACTATAAGTCACTAGTGAGCTAAAGTACCCTTTAGCTCACTAGTGAATTATAAAATTTTGTTGCTGGTGTTGACAATGACAAGTAACAAATAATGGATGACGTTTTCAAATTATTTTCGATATTAAAAACGATTTATACAAAAGTGTTGGATAAAATTTTGTATTAGACACGTGAGTTATTACATATAAGTCACTTAAGAAAATTACCTCTCCGTTAAACTTTTCTTGCGTGACTTATATGTAATATAACTCACTTATCTAATAAATAACTATAAGCCGCATTCCCCACCGATGATAAGGTATACATTATACAGGGTGTCTCTAAAAGATCTGTACAAAATGCTACCATAGACTCCTTGGGCCAATGGGGATATTTTTCAAATCTTCTCTCTTACAGCTGCTAACAAGCTTGTCTAACAGCTGACGTCATTAAAATGTGAATCAAAAAAATAAAAACGCTTACCGCCAACGAAAAATGGCAACTCCCGTTTTATAACAAGAATGCACAATGCTTTCAATTGCAGTTGAATTAATCCTTTACAAGGTTGTTCACACATATTATTGTTGTTGTTATTAGTATACATTTAGTCAATTTTGTTTTGACTTTTAACCTCAAATTCGGCTATATTTCCCCCTCTTCGTTTTTTCAACCTGTTAGACAGTGGTTAGACATCTCCCGAGGCCGCTAACAACCGCTGTGAGCTGCTGTAAGACTGACGTCATTGATTTGTCAAAAAAATGAAAGTGCTTACAGCTGCTGTAAGCAGCTAACAAAGAAAATATCCGTTTAGTCTAAAAGTTGACCGTTTGGGAGATACAGGGTGTCAAAGTTTTATTTTTTGTTGGTCCGCTGACTTACCATTTATGAAAAATTCCCTCTAAATGTTTTATATTTTGTATATTTGAAACTGAAACCAAAATTATTTAGATAATAATTCTATAATAATTGTTTTTTTTTAGGCAGTAGATGCAGTTTATTTTAATGGTGCTAATAAAAAGGGGGACCACTTTATTGTAGGTACAGCCCGAAGAAGAAACCGCTTGATTGATGGTTTATTTTATCTACAAGTTAAGTCTTCTGGTTTAGGCCTCTTGGAATTTCCAAAATTACCAGACACATCTCTCTTTAATACTGGGGAGGAAGAAAGCTATGAAGCAGAAGGTGTGTATGATTCAAATATGCCTCTGTGAAATGCACTTACTAACTCAGTGGCGTATCAAGGCCAAATATAGGATGTTTCACAATTTATCCGACAAACTTTTAGGGCTAATTCTACAATAAAAAATATGAAAAAAATATGTCCTAAACTTCTTAGTTTTTAAACTACAGTGGTTAAATTTTTTAAAAATATTGTTTTTTTTTTAATAACCTTTATACCAATTTATAGATATTTAAAAAAATTGGGCCACGTCTCCTATGCACCAAGAGACATTTTTTTTGGTATACAAGAAAAAAATGTCATATTTATTTCATTCTGAAAGCGATGCCGCCAAGTACACAAAAATGTTAAAGCAAATAAACCCTTTTGTGCACAATGATTTATTGCAGCAAAAATATTCAACCCGACGAGTACGCCACGTGCCACAGTTTTATAGTAGGCCAGAGACGAAATATAAGGGTATTTTTTAAGTAGGTGATACCAATGATTTCAAGTGGGTGATACGTGTTTTCCCAATGTTTTTATTTATTTATCTAAAAAATATGCAATCAGGCTCTGTCAGAGGCTATGTGCTTTCAAAAAGGTTTGTTTACTTTATCATTTTTTTGTGTACTTGGCGGCATCGCTTTTAAGAATGAAATAAATATGGTCTTAACTTTTCTTTAAACACTGTATAAAATGCTATAAAATAAGATTTTTTTAAATAAAATTATGTACGAAAGTGCTTTTTTTTGCGAGATACAGGGTGTTCAAATTTTAAGAGAAAAAATCCTTTTTATCATAACTTTTATCACCACTTCAGATATTTTACAAAATTTGTCCATTACACTAGATTTTTCTGTATTTAAAAAAATTATCAGTGGCGTTCGAACAAGATTTGTATTGAATTTTTTAAAGAAAAATAAACGCCACTGCGTTTTCGCGAGTTTACATTTTGTATTATTATTTTTATCGATTACATACTTTATTCTAAGTAAATTTTCCTAATGACATTTTGCTTTAAATTGGGAAATAAAGGTAGTTTACTCTTGGAGAACAATTTATTTTAAGTGTTTTCGAACCCTTTATAAAAATCAAAATTTTCTTTCTCTTCGCAAATCATATTTTTTACAATAAAAAATCTTTATAAAGAATAACTTTTTTTTGTAAATTTGTCCTCTTGTAAACCCCATCCGTGAACAGTCGGTATATTTAAAAAAAAATTAAGAGTTGTTCATTTGTTGCACACTTGATGGACCTAAAATATTTTAGGCAAAGTTTCCGTTATAAACTGTGTTCTAGGTATAAAAGTTACGCCTGTAGAACCGATGAAAAAGTGGCAAATTACATACGAGGGCCAACTAAGAGAATGTAATAACAAACAAAATTTCCATGACGTCAAAATTGATGCAACTTATACTTCAACGGAGCCCTGGTATAGTTACGAAACTGGAATGGACTGTTGGAATATGGCAACGTGTTTTGCATATGAAAACTGGAGTCGATCCTATTTTAAAAATGTGCAAGCGTATGTAAAATTTGTATACAGGGTGTTTCTAAACAAAAGCGAAAAATTTTAGGAGGTTATTCTTTGTGTAAAATAAAGGGTAGTTTAAATACAATGCTTATTTTGCTCGTAAGCTTGCAACAACTTAAAGAGATTTTTTTGTTAAATTTTTTCGCGATATCTTCCTAACGATTGAGTTTTGATCCCATGTTTATAAAGCAAACTACCCCTGTTTTAAACGGGAATTATTTCCCAAATTTTTTCGCATTTGTTTAGAAACACCCTGTATAAGAATATACCTACAACTGTGCCTCTTCCTTTTGGCCAATCAGCGCCAAACTTATTTCAAATGGTATTTGCTATAAAAGAGTTCTTTACCGAGCTTACCCAAATTATACAAGTATCAGGATTTGACAGGTCACAGAGATTTTTTAAACCACCCTATAAATCCAACATACAAATATTGCTGTGCAAGTTTATTTTCTCCCCAAGTAGCACTTTTGGTAATTTTCTAGAAACCTGCGGCAATTCCGATTTTAATGAAATTTGGTATACGGGGGTTTTTGGGGCGCTGATCACGAATCCGAAAGAACTTTTTGGCGGAAACGTTTCGATCTCGAGGATATTCATCATCAGACTTAAAATTTAAACTAATCCTATTATTACTATATTCCCCTTCTTTTGCACACAATTCTTGATTTAAAGCTAAAGTGTCACACAATATATTTGATTTTCACCTTTAAAAACCCCGTTTTTCCACATTTTTAATTATTTTTTTGCATTAAATTGCATTGATAATGCCGCAACCATACATACACATAGGGCTTCATGGCACCCTGGGATTGAAAGATTCAAAGCAAATCTATTCAATTTAATGTAAATATAATGTAAAATACGTAGAAAAACAAGGTTTCAAAAGGTGAAAATCAAATATTGTATGACACTTTAGCTTTAAATCAAGAATTGTGTGCAGGGGAACTATAGTAAAAATTGGTTTAGTTTAAATTTCAAGTCTGATGATGAATGTCTCGAGAACGAAACGTAAAAATCCCCATATGCTAAATTTCATCAAAATCGGAGTTGCCGCAGGTTTCTAGAAAATTACCGCACTTTTTTATTAAGAGGCTCTTTTTTCGTAAAGTTAGTAATAAAAAGTTTTCCACTTGGTAAGAACATCCGAATACGCGCTGTATATGTTTAGGTTTTGCATTTTTTAAAAATAAATAGTACCTATATATTATTTAATTTACTTTTGTAGAGTTCATCAATTGCATTATGAACAATTTGGTATCATAAATGCTAAAATAACAATTGACAATATAGAATACAACATAGAAGTCGACTCTGTCAGAGATCACAGTGTTGGACCACATAGAAACTGGGCTAGTTTTCGAAGATATGGAATTCACTGGGTTACAGCTGAAAATGGAGATCATTTTTCCATTGGTTCTATTTGCGTGCCTCTCACCTATTCGAGGTAAATTAGTACCTTAACTCCGCTCCACTCAAGTCGCAGTAAAATATTTCTTACATATTAATTAAATAGGAGATTCACATTTGGTACTTAGCTCACTATACGCTTGCGCTTTTTGACTGCGGTTCTTTTTTTTTGCGGGCAGTTTAAACAAACCGTGAGCATTTTTTGTATTGTTGTTTATACCGGGGTCAATGAATCAAAAATCACCGAAACATATAATCGGTATTTAAGATTTTTAAATTATTTTTAATATTATCGACTACATTATAGTTTTACTCAGCAGTGAATTGTGACCGTGAAGCCAAATATATTTTGTTGAAACAATTAATCCATTTCTTATAAATAAACCTAATAGTTTAACTATGGTGCTGGTATTGACCCACCAATTTGGTCATCACTAGCCGCTGCTGGTCCTACTTAAACTTAAATGAGCGTAAACCACTGATCTCAATGGATTGCCAATGTTATTACCTGCGCGAAACAAAAGTTACATTTCATGGACGAAAAACGAGTTTGTGCGCAAGCAAATCGAGGGTTAGCCCACCTGGCGCCAAACAGACGATCCGCATTATCGGAAAGAATTTGTCGACGGCGCCCTTGTTTTCTGTTTGGAGTACGGTAGCTAATGAGCGTCACTGTCAGACCACGGACGAAGGGTACGGGGTGGCGGAGTTTGTATTTTGCCACGGCTTTTAAGTGCGCATGTTCGTCAACCATTTGTTTACTGCGCGATGTCGAAATCCAAAAATGCTTCTTGCCACTGCGGATCATAATGTAGTTTATCTATGGCGTAAACTGACCGTTGTGTGTGAATAAAATATAAAATTCGAGCGTGAGCGATCGGTGAACGAACCAAATTGAGCTCCAAGTATTAATTGGTCCTTGGTAAACGTAACTTTAAATAGTCTCTTAAAAAAGCCAAATTGTAAGGTTTTTTTAATATTAAGAAATGTATCTTTGTTCTCGCTAGTTTTATTCTTTACACGTTTCAAAGTGACGGGACCAGACGAGACGCACTTGTGTTGACTGCATCACTATTAATTATACTTAATATTTTGCAAGGAATAGAAGGTTTCTAAATAAAATAAAAGAAATAGATATTTTATTCTTTATTCCAGAATGAAAATTGGGTACATGTACAATGCACGAGAAGGAAAAATGTATCCCATAACAAACAGTGATTTTGAACTATATCGACATGGGGAACTTGGAACTCCACCAAAAGATTATGCCTTTACTTTTAAAGCTGGTAAATATTATTATGTTAAAACAATATTTTGAATAAAAAGAAGGGATCGGAATTAAAAGCGACCTTTACCCTTAGTTTACCATATGACATTTAATTTGAAAATTATAATTAAGGCTATAAAATTTTTTAAAAAATATCATATTTTATTTTGCCACTTCAAAACGTTAAAAGCGAAATTTTTGCCAATGCTTTCGAGGGTCTAAGGCATCGGCCACGATAACAAGCAGAAGCGTCGAGCGGAAAGTATCAAATCTCTGTACTGGTAGCCGGTAGTGGCTTCAATATTTTGTGGTAAACAGAGTTTGGAAAACAGTTAATATACATTAGAAATATTTCTTGTTAGAAACGCTCCGCGGATAATATTTGTTCGTTTCGAGCGTCAGGGCTTTTTGCTCACGTATATCGCAGTCGCCTGACTTAAAAATAAAAAATATTTTATTTTACCATACAGATCAAAGGCATGCAGCGCTCTCATATTTTCCGATTTTCACTGGCCGCAGACGCTTGGTATCGTGCCTAACGCAACAATAATAATTAATAGTTTAAAAACTAAAAAACACGCTTTTATATGCAACCGAACTAAAAATTAGAAAATAATTTTTCATTAAAAAAATATTGTCATTTCATAGTAAAAAGCGTGGGGTGCATTTTACTATTTTTTCATAACTTTTCCATCATAGATATTTGCAAATATAATAATTATAACATTTAATATATTTATCACCCCACGCTTTTTACTATGAAATGACAATATTTTTTTTAATGAAAAATTATTTTCTAATTTTTAGTTCGGTTGCATATAAAAGCGTGTTTTTTTAGTTTTTTTAAACTATTAATTATTTTTCATTTTTTAGTTTCTGCTACTCTTGACAAAATGGCGAAATTTTTTTTAATGAACAAGAGTGGCAAATTTTAAAATTTTTCCAACAGATTGCAACTCACTAAAAAATTTCTTCTTCATTAAGTAGCAAAGTTTGAAATTTTGCCAACAGATGGCAATCCAGGCAATGTTTGGACCGTTGCCAATATATTGCAACCCACTAAAAAATTTCTTCTTCATTTAATAGCAAAGTTTGAAATGTTGCCAACAGGTGGCAACCTAGGTGTTGTTTTTATATTTTTATAATATAAAGGAAAATTTTTTTCCTGGCGATCCAAAAAAAGAATGTTAATTTTTATTAATTGCACATTATGTATTATGTATACATTACACATAATGTAATTTTTATTATGGAATCCTTGAACTAATGGTGCAACTAACTCTATATTTTTATTGTTCATAAAAATTGAACACTCATGGTGCAACTAACCATATTGTGTAAAAACTAAAAAATTTCTTCTTCATTTAATAGCAAAGTTTGAAATGTTGCCAACAGATGGCATCCTAGGTGTTGTTTTTATAATATAATGGAATTTTTTTCCTGGCGATTCAAAAAAAGATAACGGGATACTGTTTTTAAATTATTGCATCTTCATCGGTCCTTGACACGTGTGCAAAGTTTCAAAGAAATCGAATAGCTGGAAGTTGGTTAAAATTAGGCTCAAAGATTCCGTTACATAGATAGATAGATAGATAGATGGATAGTTACAACCCAAGTTAATAAAAGCGTGTTAAAAAGCGAGCTACTTAAAAAATAAATTTGTTTTTTTTTCTTTTAGGAAACACAGACTACGTGATGCAAGTGAATATTTCAGAAGCTCCGTATTTTTATATAAGTAAAGAATGGGAAGTTAAAATTTATGAATGTCCCTGTACAATAGAAGTTAATGGAATAAAGGTCATGGCGCCGTGGAATGGCTGTATAGGAATGTAGATGGAAGAAATGTTGCGAGTATTAAAAAATAAGCAGAAAGCTCATAGATTATTAATCTTTTTTTCAAGGCAAGTTTGTGGTTAATTTATTCATGCCTGTCTCTTGTGATTTTGTTTCCCAATTGGATGGTAGAAATTATTGTTAAAAAGTGTAAATAAAGTATATTTTTAGTTCGTGGATATTTTGTTTTTTTTTTAAGAATAGTACTGATACAGGGTAGTCAGTCATTCCCGAATTGATTGTTTATAGATTATAACCGTAGAATATCGAGATTTAGTCAAATGTGCATGGTAAGTTGATAAAATATCGGAAAAGTATCGAACAGAGATTTATGACGGTTTTCAATGTTTCCTTCTCAATTGAAACCCGTGATCAGAATTTGGGTATCAGATCACATTTTTTCCAAGGTGACGCGCTTATAACGAGGGTCTTTAAAAAGTGCGGAAAAAATGTTACTACAAATTTCGGAAATCGTAAGATATACAAAGTCAGTAAAATTGTTTATAGCTTATAACCGTAGAATATCCAGATTTAGTCAAATGTGCATGGTAAGTTGATAAAATATTGGAAAAGTATCAAATAGAGATTTATGACGGTTTTCAATGTTTCCTTTTCAATTCAAACCCGTGATCAGAATTTGGGTATCAGATCACATTTTTGTCCACCCAGGTGACGCGCTTATAACCAGTGTCATTAAAAAGTGCGGAAAAAATGCTACCACAAATTCCGGAAACCGTAAGATATACAAAGTAAGTTAAATTTATTTATAGATTATAAACGTAGAATATCAAGAATTAATCAAATGTGCATGGTAAGTTGATAAAATATCGGAAAAGTATCGAATAGAAATTTATGATGGTTTTCAATGTTTCCTTCTCAATTCAAACCCGTGATCAAAATTTGGGTATCAGATTACATTTTTTTTACCCAGGGTGACGCGCTTATAACGGGTGTCTTTAAAAATGCGGGCAAAATGCTACTACAAATTCCGGAAACCGTAAGAGGTACAAAGGCAGTTAAATGGGGGCGAAGTTGCATACTAATGTAGTTCTTTTAAATTTTAGAACTTTTAAGAATTTTTAATGGTGTTTTATCCTTTTAAAATTATTCTAAATTTTAATAAAAGACCACGTCAAAATAACACACTAGGGCAAGTTTACTCACTGACATAAAAAGTGGCCTTGAACCAAAACAATTTAATCTTAAAGGCCAATGTCATTTGTTGCTTTTTTAAATTTAAAATCCCGTAAATAAACTAAGTATATTTTTTAAATTCTGGATATGCGTATCTATACTGTGTTTGTCTATTTACGCCCTTAAGCTGAATTTATAGATTGACGTTTTCGTTACCGATCGCCGTTTGACGGTTCGGTTTCTGATATGGTATATAAAAACGGTAAACAGAAACTTTAAATTGACAAATGCAAAGTTGTTTCATCTTTTAACTGAAAACGTCAAATGGCAAACGGAAACAGAAACGTCAATCTATAAATCCAGTTTCCCAAGCAGCAAGCTGACGTCTTATTGACGTCTCTTTTTAGTCACAGACAAAAGACGCCCCGTTAATGACGTCTTAAGATGACGCAAAATTGAAGCATATACTCTTTTTTTCAAAAGCTAATATGATACGATAATTTATTTAAAAACTGCTTACAATTTCCTTGCATTGCAAGGTCGCATCTTTCAGGAACTATCCAACCTGGAGATGGAGATTTTTACACTAGCCGAAGGTATTTCTTTCAAAGCTAATTGAGATCGCCAACCGCAGACCGGTCTCGAACTATTTTGGTGTTATCGGTACAGTCTATGCAATAACAAAAAGCTCCAAAAATTCCTATAAGAAGCGCAGATGTTGAATAAACGTAGTAGTTTATCGTCCATTACGCCATCTATTGGTAGAGTTTTTTTCCTTTTTCAATTTTGTAAAATTATTAGTCGAAAAAATACGTCGAAAAGACGTCGCTTCAACGACGTCAAAACACGTAAATAAAATGACGTCATAATTTTGGTCTGATTACGTCTTATGACCAAAAATGACGTCAGCTTGCTGCTTGGTTTAGTCGGAATTCAAACCGGACTTTGTATCTCTAGTTTTCAAATTCCCAATGGACACCCTTGGCATCCTGTACTAGTCTGCCACGCTTGAATTTGCCGATCTTTAAATGTGGCACACCCCGGCTTGCTCCCCGCTAGATCTGGGGCTGATACTGATTGCAGCATTGGACTGTCTGAATTATTTTAAGACTAGTTTAACAATTACAAGATCTAAGGAAACATTAAGAGAGAAAAAAACAAACTTTGATAAGTAATAGGTATTAACTTTATTATAATGAAACATTTGCAACTCTTTATACAATAAATACGAAATGTGGAAATCTCTATATTTGGTCCTACCAATTTAAATACATACATCCCCAATCTAATCAAATAAATTATTAAAACACTCAAAATTAACGAGAAACAAAGTAACATCATATACATAAAAATATACACAGGTTAGCAGTATGTTGTACTAAGACGCATAATTAATATCCCACACACTAATACTGAATTAGGGAATAGTGAGTAGATTCCTATATTTGTAAATTAAATCACAACCCATAAAAATAAAATTATTGCCTAAAAAAGTAAATGTATATTTACACAGTTCTACATTAAGGTAATATCTGTAGTTAGATTATAATAAGAGATACAGAAATAAATAAAGAAATGCATACACTTTTAACCAAATACTTGTTATACGGTAAAACTAATCAGGCCCGACGAGAGGGCGTTAAAGGCGGTACAAATTACCGGGGCCCGGAGTGATTGGAGGGGCCCGGACTGATTGGGGTGGACCACGCGGGATAAAAACGTAGAAGTAATGTAAAGAATAGACCTTTTAATAGGCTTTTAGTAGTATTTGCACATGCACAATATCACATATAAAATGCTATTTTTGAAGGTGAGGCCCTTTTTTTTGCTCTTTAACTTTTTTATATACACTTTTTTTTTTAAGGAGGGGCCCGTAATTTTAAATTGTAGGTACCGGGCCCGGCACGGCTCTTGGCGGCCCTAAAACTAATCCGTTGTTGTAGAATACCGATTATATTATTTAACAAAAAAAGTAAAGAATGGATGGAAAGAATAGGACCGCTTCGGTCCTGGTCCCGGGTATACGAGCTGACCCTGTTCAGCCCTATTGACCCCTATAAACTGGCCGGTCGCCTGAAACAAAATAAAGAAAAACCCCCAAAACCCAAAAATTCTAATTAAAAACGACGTTTCGGTTATAATAAATAATTAAGTATAATTTAATACATTAGAATTTTTGGGTATTTAGGGGGTTTTTCTTTATTTTGTTTTAGGCGACCGGCCAGCTTATAGGGGTCAATAGGGCTGAACAGGGTCAGCTCGTATACTCGGGACCAGGACCGAAGCGGTCCCATTCTTTCCAGGCGTGTACCCAACAAAAAGACCATTCATTGTTTACTTTTTTTGTTAAATAATACTGTTATTCGTAATGAGTAGATTATTTAATTATTAAATTATTTATTTAATATGGCATTTGAAAATATTCTGGAATTCTCCTATCTGCCTAAAAACCTAAACTGATTACTACTTGATGCTTTACATTACTCTTATCCCCTTTTTTAGTTTTTAAGTTAATTTTTTAAATGCGAAAAAATATAACGTGCTTTTATAAACACCCAATATAATGTAAAATATTTATATAATAAGTATTTTGAACAATCGAACAACTTTTGTAAAAGTTTTTCGCTGTATTTCACTGACATTTTTTAATTATTCCTGTATCATGCATTTGTAATAAGAAATAGTCCTGAAAACCACAAAAACAAATGTTGGTATAAAATAGTAAGATTATCACTTCAAATATTTTTAAAATATATACTTAGTATAAAGAAAAGTATTGCCATCACTATAATGCAATTTATTTTAGTTACAATATGTGCTGCTAGATCTATAGCGATTCAACACGAAGTAAAAAATACTAAAAATTTAGTTACTTTAATAAAATGTAAGATAGTTCAACAATTTTTTTCAGACATTTTAGTAGGAGTTATATTCTACTACTCTATTTAAACAAAGTTCTTTGTTTACGAAGGTTTCCAACAACCCTAGTAATATTCCATAAATCAGAATATTAAGTTCTTTTTAATAAAAAAATGCTTCAGTAACATTAGAATCTATCAATAAATTATATATTTGGAGTTTCGGTTAGTTTTCATCTGTACCGAATAAATTTAGTATTTTTACAACAAGGATCTTTCCAGTTATCTTTTTGTCATGGTTATAAGGACCTAAAAACATGGTAAGAACTTGTAAAAAACATGATGACCAAACAAAATATCGATTTGTAAAGACTATCTTAGTAAAAGTAGATAGGTCGTTCTTCTTTCTGCAAATACCTAAACGTAACAGCTTAATTTCATATTTCAAAATTAAATCTTACATATTTACGACGTCGTGTACATTATATACCGACTGTACTCTAAAAGCCCTTACAGGCTATTTTTTTTAATCAGCGAAAATCAAATTTGGTACACGCATATTACCATATTTTAACACCAAAACCAACTTTAAGATACTGCAGATATTATCGGTAAAAGATCCTTTTTTTTATTTTTAATTGGAACACTCTGTACATTTGTACACTTATAAAATTTAGAGATAATAATAATAACTTTATATCATTTTAATAAACCTTAAATTCAGTTATTCATTTTGCTACGATATTACAATTAAAATTTGTTTATTGTGTTCATACATTAATTTAAAAGTTTAAAAATGTGTCAAGTTTGCTTATGATGGGTTGACAAAAAAACTACAACCTGTGGTGACCAAGTATATTCAGGTACCTTGGTTACCGGCGGGCATACTTATAAAGTTCTAATATAAACTCACTGTAACCAACTCTGTATAGTATATACTAATTACCCTCGTATTGCAAACAGAACTCTTATAAAATAACTAGAATATTTACTTCTTATCTAACCATATAAAATAACACGGCAGTAATTTTTTAACTAGTAACAAATAAACTATAGGTAACATTGTGCTTAGTTGCTTCAATATTGACGTTTTTCCCAACTTTTCAAAATAAAGGTCGATTTATACATAAACGTGCCGTGTCCGTTTTGTGTTATGACAGTGTATACCTTTTATGATGATATTTATATATAGGCTTTTTCCGAACGAGGCTCGTCAATGCCCGGACAGAAATTAGTCCCAAAAGAAATTTTTGGTGAGACAATGACGATGCACGGGACTGACACGTACTTATTCGCCCCGAGTGAAGCCATGGTAGGGAAAATTTAATCGACAGCCGCGCTCGCAGTGATTAATTTCGGCATTACATTGGACATTTATTTTGTTTTGATTTTAATAAATTAAAATAAAATGAGACACCAGAGTAGTTATTGTATTGTAAATTGTAAAAATACCACCAGAAAAAGTAAGTGCAAATTTTATAGTTTTCCGATTGCTAAATGGAAAACTAATCAATAATCAGATTTGATTATATTTAAATTTATGTTTTTGCTATTACTGACATACGAATAAAAACATACTTTTGACGGCCCGAAGTAGGTCATATTTTGTTTGGCGTTGCAGTCATACTCATACCGAATACAAACATGATAGTGAAGGTTATAGGGTTACATTCAGAGAGAAACTAATAGAATCGTAAAATTTTGTTACATCATCCACTTATTCTTTGTCTATTATGAATTTGCCTTAGGTCTCTCTGTTATCGATACAGGATGAATACTTAGTTTCCACTGTTGCTCATTTTCTTTATCTACTAATAATGCCAACACGGAGTAATCTTTTATCCTAGCCGTCAGATTCAGTCAATGATCATCCCACCTGGAGACCGCCACAACTCGGATATTTATAAAAATAACATAAAAAATATCCGGACTCGAAACTGACACTGAACGGACAAGGCTCAGATAATATGTAAAAATCGATCTTAAAAATACCTAAAAATATCGCGTACATAACATGCCATTTTTAGAAACCATTAGTTATTTTAGTTACTTTATCAGGGGTGTGGTTGCAAACAATAATAATTTATAATTACCACTAATAAAAGAAGGACAGTTGGAAACTCGGTTACAAGCAATGTAACTTTTTAAAGAAATAGTTTGACTTCATAAATTAAGTCGCTGACTATCGGAGAACAAGCAGTAAAATAGCAACTCCTACTAAACGATCGGATTTGTTTTAAAACTCGGCAACATCACTATAACAAACGTAAAATAATAGTTCATCTCACAACTGCGAAGAACTGGTGCTTTCATCTTCGGAGTTGCTATCCGACGCAGCAGCATCTCCCGCTAACCGCTTAGGACTAGGTAATGCTAAAACGCCATTTCTTTTATCCATTTCACTTGGCAACGCAGGTAGCTGCAAGTCAACTTCATTATCTTCATCTAGTTCTAAATTATCGTCCAGCTTTATACTGGAATGAGCTGATCCACAGCTCTCATTGAATTTATCATCATCGTAGGCCCTCGGTGTGCTGTGGACGTTACTCCACAAGAAAACGTCATCATCAAGGTTTCCGTTTCTTGAAGATGCCGATCGCGGCCTTTCGCACTCTTCCTTATTTAAGGGCATTATAGAACTGGATGACGCACTCATACTCAGAGGATTGCGGATTCTTGGGCGCTTATTAGAAGGAGACTTAGTCGGGGTGTTTTTTGGTGGCGTAGTATTTCTAAAGCTTCTTCGGACAATTCTAGATGCCACTACTTCAGGGCTTTCATCTAGATCTAACACGTAACTAACTGAATCTGATTTTTCGACTACACCTTTAACTTTTGGCGATGAAGGCGGGGAAAGATCATCATCAAATTCGATAGAATTTTTGGACTTCCGGCCTCTATTAGAACCGTCTAAACTAATACTACTTTTATTGGTGTAAGATGATTCTCTAAAAGACAGGGTTCGCTCTAAACTATTTAATTTTGAAGAATGGTGCTTCTCATTGAAGCTTGAACTGTAAATATTTGACCTATTAAAGACTGATTCTTCAGCTTGCTCCATAACTTTTGTGATTACTTCTTTATTTTGTCTAAGCTTCCATTGTAGCTCTTCGTTATATTGACATAGCCTCCTTTTTTGGTTTATTTCTTCTTTAAATGATTCACTTAATTTTTGATTTTCTTGTATTAACGTTTGTTCGTATTCACTTTTTCTTCGAAGCTGATGCTGCAAATCTTCACACCTTGCATGTAAAGCTGAAGCTTTCTCCTCGGCACCATTTAGCACCTCTAGTTTTTGATTAACTTGTGCTAAAGTTTTTCTTAGTTCAGCTACTTCATTTTGTTTCAGTTCAAGTACTACTCTTAAGGACTGCACCTCCTGAAAAGAAATCATATATTTTAATAGCATCTACTCATATGTATATTCCCAATTAAATTTTTTTTTAGACAAAAATCCTACACCAAGATTTAGTTTATAGCCAATAGTAAATCGTCTGAACCCAATAAATTTGTCTATTTTTACAAAAGTAATTTTTTGGCATGGTTCCCTCCACAAAAATAAATAGCGTTTAGAGGTGTCAGGAACCTTAGTAGATATAACTAAAAACTTGTGAGAGTAAAGTTATAAACAATTCCTAAAAAAAACAAACCTGCATTCCAATATCCTTATCATCTCCATAACTAAGTAACCTATCATTTTCTTCTCTCAGCCTTTTATTCTCTTCCATTAATGACTTTAGTTTTTCTTGGAAATCACATTCCAATTTTTGGATTTGCAATTTAAATTTATCCCTCTGTAATTTGGTCATTTCAACCTAAAAAACAAAAATGTGGTACATTAAAAGGTAAAAAAATGGTTTAAAACATAAGTTTGATCTTAGAAATTGCTTGAAAGCGAAATTTTTTATATATATTTATTTTAATTTGACGAAAATAATAATTTATTAGAAAGATTTTTTTTAATATAGGAAATAGAAATACTTATTTTAAAATATATAAAAGGATACGAGTAAATTTATATTCTATTTTTTTTATGTTAGCTTTAGTTGACACAGTGACAGTCAACTTTATTTTTCTTGAAAAAAGGCTTTGTTAAATTTTTATTAGCTATTTTGTAAAAGGTTTTTTTCTTCACAGAAAATAATACTAACCTCCTCCTTCAACTTTATTTCCTTGCACTCATAGTCTTGCTTTAGCTTCAAACTTTCATGATTGACCTTTTCCAATTCCAACTGCTTTTCATCAATCTGCTCCCGAATTGAATCATTTTCCTCTCGAAGTATATCAAGAGATTCTTCGTGGGACCTTTGTAGCTTTTCCAACTCTTGTCGGAGTGTAGCCAGTTGTTCTTCATGTTTTTTGGTAAGGTACTGCTGGGCGGAGTCATTCTCAAGTTTCAGCTGCTGCTCTCCTTCTTCATGTTGACTAGTTACTAAAAAATTATTATTAACATAAAATTAACCCATCCATCCATGGTTAGATTTATGTTATTAATATATTTTTACTATTAATAATTTTTTGTATTAAGAATAATTAAGTGTTTACAGGGTGTGCCAAATTCAACGATTTTTATAGAAAACTCATATTTTTCTATGTTTTATACTATCCCCATCTGCGAGGCTCAAATTTTAATTCAAAGTTACTAGTGAAAACGGCAATTCGCTATCTTGCGTCGTTTACTTGCTACAGCGTCTGTTTTAATTTGCTTTTTTAATCCTTCATGACTTTTTTATTTATAGATTTTTTTTTAATTCTGTAAAAACATGCTTTTATTTTATTTTCTATAACGGTGCATTTTTGATTATTTTTTTCAAATTTTCCATGGAAGACTGCATATTTTTTAGTTTTAAATTGGTCAAAAAATACCTTTTCATATCTATATCACACTTTGTATATTTCTCAAGCCGTTTCTAAAATATTGCATATTGTCTCATTTATTATTGTTATTGGGAACAAAGTTGACTATGAAAAATATGATCTTAATCGACCTTTTTGTATTTAATTGGCTAAAGTGATGCAAACCTATTTATATTAATAACTAGCTGACCCGTGCCCACTTCGGTATAATTTTTCTCTGAATTTTTTGTTTAATCATGATAAAATATAGCCTTATTAAGCATTCCTGAATAGTGTAGCTTTCTGCCTTTCAAAGAATTTTCATTATCGGTTCAGCATTTTTGAAAATTAGCCCTTACAATCAATTAAAGTTACAAACTTTACCTTTTTATATATAATATTAGTATAAATGAGTATTGAAAGAAAAATCTACTAAAAATAAGTTAATTCGCTTTTTTCTTATCTATTTTTATAGAAAAAAGAAATCTGCACTCGCAAAGAATCGAACCTGGGCCGCCCGCGTGACAGGTGATCATTCTACCACGGGACTACCGGAGGTTATACAGGTGGTTACAAACTTAACCTCTTTATAATATTAGTATAGATTGATATACATATGTCATTATTTTTCTCTGAAAGTTTTTATTAATCATTAAAAAATATAGCCTATGGCGCTCTTGAATGGTGTAGCTTTCTAATTGTGAAAGAGTTTTAATGATCGGTTTAGTATTTCCGAACATAAGCCCTTACAAAGTTATAGTTTATCCAGGATAGCAGACCCTTTGTTGGGCGTTAAAATCTGAACTTTTTGTTTAATCATATTTAAATATAGCTTATAAAAGTTTTAAATAGTGTAGCTTTCTGATTGTGAAAGAATTTTTTGATCGGTTCTGGTTCAAAGAATAGCGGCTATAAACAAACAAACAAATTTACAAACTTTACCTCTTTATAATATTAATAATTTAAATATGTAAAGAAGAGTAAAGAATTTTTTTTTTTGAGAGCCACCAATTTATTCTGTTGATGTTTTATCCAAGAACTTTTTGAGGTTATTTCGAATTTGTTGCATTTGGTATATAGCAAAAAAAAAATAGATTTTTTGTGTCTTAAGTGAGGTAGAAAGAAATTTGTTACCACGGGACTTAAAACATTTAACGATTATGAGAAGAAGGAAAATCTCGGCGGGCAGTAGGTTCCAAAGTCTAGACACCCTTGGAATGAAGGAACGAACACAGATGGGAAGTTCGGGGCCGCTTTAATTGCACCGTAAAAGGATGCAGAAGTGTCTCACTACTTGTAGGTTAAAATATTTTGAACTTACATTGTGCAATTTGGTTTCGATGCTTTTCAATTAATTCTGTAATATCATTTCTACACCTAACTCGTTCCTCCTCAATAGCAGCAGCGTGTTTGACCTTCTCATCAGCTAAGGCTTCCTCAAGATGTTGATAAGCCAACCGAATTTCTTCGGCTTCGAGGCGGAACTTTTCAACTTGACGTCTGAGGTGTGGAACTTGGTACGCTTCCACCTAAAAACAAATATATACATAGATCTTAAGACAAAAGAAACATTAAAATCTGATGTAGAGGAAGATCGTAAATGTTGAAATAATGTAAATTCGGTAATTTTGGGAAAATTATTGTCATATTGGAAACCTTGTTTAGAATTTTAAGTTTTATTAGGCAGAAACTCTGGAAAAAATACTTTTTAAGTTACCCCGTACGATAAATTAGTAATAAATTAACTGCAGTAAATATAGCCTCCATCGACACACAGTGCAACAAGCTTATGGGACTGTTGGACAAAATTAATACCATAATCCAATTTCCAAAAATCATAAAGATATATATCAAATGTAGTTTTTTTTTAAGCAAAGTTTTTTAGACGATCTTTATAATGGTAATATATAATACAGGGTGTCGCATGTAAAAACATAATTTTTGTCCTACCCTGTAAATCTTATGCCGCGTCTAGACTTGCAACAATTCGCCAAACATCGGTCCAAACAGACCAACCTATTTGCGCGCTCCTTTAATGCAAAAAACCGACAAGCTTTGAATCACCCCGAAATCATTCGCTAAGCCCTTGAAACCACGTGAATTCTGTCCACGTCCGCGCTATGTGGTGCTATGTGGCGCGCTATTCGGCGCGGCTAATTGTTGCAAGTCTGGACGCAGCATTAAGAGATAATAACAATTTAATAACTAATTCGAAAATAACAGAATAAACTCAATAAACTAACATTTTTGTTTATTTTGTTGGATAAAAAGAAGAAAGTTAAGAGGGTGTAAATTCAGTTCTGGACTTCCGGTAGTATTTATATTTACTATATAAAAAAAACTAAAAATAATTTTTAAAATAATCAAGTTGTATCAATTAATTTTGGATCATCAGGATCTTGGACATTAAAAGCATTTAAAAAAAGCTCTATTACACCATTTTTTCTTGCCCTATTGCCGAAACCTAAGCTCCAAAACAGTCACCGTACGTAATCCTTGCACAGTAAAAACGATGTGTTTTTAGAAGTGTTGCAAACAGGGCCGGATTTAGAAGCTAGGGGCCCGGGGCAATGAGCATGTGCCCCTGGAAGTAAAAGTGAATGGGTTTTTGTACCCAAAGAAAGTTGAAGAGCAAAAAAAAGGTCCTTTTCGATCCATATCTAACTTTTTTCAAAAGTGGGGGCCCATACATTCGTTTGTGGGGGCCCTGGGCTTTCTCCCTCTTAAATCCGGCCCTGGTTGCAAATATATGCAATTTCAACTAGGATATCCTTTTCCTACATTAAATGTGCTACAAAATGGCAAAAAATTAAAAATACAGGGTGTTTTAGAATTATGGGATTAAACTTCGAGGGGTTATACAGTGCAACAGTAGAAGACATTTGCATATAGGGACCCATGTCCGTTACTACGGCCCTAAGACGCGTTAAAATTTAGAAAGACGATGAATTGCCTTTGAACATGATATCATCACAAAAATTAATAAATAAAAAATAAAAACATTGAAATTTTTACACATTGACATTTTGAACAATTGTTGTGATGATATCATGTACAAAAGGCAATAATTAACTGCAATAAATCCTACTTAGGCAATTTATCGTCTTTCTAAATTTTAACGCGTCTTAGAGCCGGATTGCCGTATTGACACTTTTCCCGACATGGGTCCCCATACTTAAATGGTTTCTACTGTTACACTGAATATCCCCTAGATGTTTGATCCCATAGTTCTAAAACACCCTGTATATTTATTTTTATACGTTTTGTATAGCCTAGTGAATTTACTAAAACTAAAAAATAATTAGTAAGTAAAGCACTCTTTTAATGGGAAAAATAAATTAATGGATATCAAATAAAAAGATCCCTAAGATGTAATTATAAAGAAATGTATATGTATTTGTCGCCTCCATTAGCGAAGATAGTGATAAAAAAACATATTTTTTATTTTTGCAATTTAGACATAAATTACAGTGTCTCTGCCTAAGCTGTGTACATATGGGGAGTTTTATTATTATTAATTTTATGAGAAAAAAAAATAAAAAGTGCTGCATGGTCATCGGATATTATTTTTTTCTAGTAGTGTACAAGGTATCTCAAAAATATTAATTTAGTTTAGAAGGAAAGTCCCGGTATTTGTGACAAAATCTCCTTCATATACAAAAAAAAAAATTTGTTTTTTTGGAACTTATTATATGCAATTTAGAGGATTTTTTTGAAAACTAAGCAAAATACGAAAAAATATTAAGAGATCAAAAGAGGGTATTATTGTTTGCCGAATTTGAAAAAAAACAGTTAGTGGTGTACATTTTCTGGTTAGAAATATTTCTAATTTTTTTCGGTAAATTAGCTTATAAATATGCTCTTAATTTTTTTACCGTAAATAAAAAAACACCCCTAAATTGCTCGAAGAGCTGGATAAGGCAGTTTGTTGTTTTATTTAGCGACAAATTAAAAACACCTAATACAAATATTCACAATATT
This sequence comes from Listronotus bonariensis, assembly GCA_014170235.1. Classification (NCBI taxonomy): domain Eukaryota; kingdom Metazoa; phylum Arthropoda; class Insecta; order Coleoptera; family Curculionidae; genus Listronotus; species Listronotus bonariensis. Next base: position 26,725 of record JACEGR010001355.1, read on the forward strand.
TTCAGGTCAGCATACAGGGTTTAGTGACTTTATTTATTTTATTTTTTCCGTACATTCTTTTAAATAATAATTTTTACAACAAAATAAAACATTTATTAGCATTCATAGTTAAAATATTTTTTAGCAACAAGAGAAATTCTTTACATTCCCAAGATGGTACTTGTAAATAAACATTATAAAAAAACCCTAAAACTCACCGCATTTTTAAATTTGTTTATTCTAATCTTCTGTTCAAGGTAAAACTTTTTAACAGTAACGCGCATATTTTCCATTAAAGGTAAAAAATAAATTATCATTAAATTTAAATACAAAATGTAACTTAAAATATAGCCACAGAATACACTGATTGGTCAAACTGCAAAAGTACACTGACATTATCCTAAACATAAGTTATTTAGGTATACAAATAGAACAGGTAGGTATAAGAACTCAAATGAAAATAGACCGGACTACAGGCAATGGTAAAGTAATTCGGAAGTCGCTAGTTTGAATTTTTAATTTTTTTGAGTTTTTTACAGCTCTTTGCCAGCATATTACAGGGATGATTTCATGGTTTGGCTCAAAGCCATAGGACATCCAATTAGTAATAAAATTTCTTAATTTCTATTTCCTTTTGTATTTTGTGTTTACCAGTGACTCAGATGTGAAAAGCAGCAAGAGTCAAAGCACCCATTTGTCCAACAGAGCACATATTCTTTGAAGTTAGGTTATGGTTCGACAAATGGAAGTGAAAAAAGACCTTATAGGAATAAACGTTAAAAACAGTTTAAAGGAAGTACCAAATGGCACTTCTTTTTATACGAAATGAGAAGTTCGCAGGTTTTGGACGTGGAAAAAAACTACTTTTCTTTAAAAATGTTGCCGACGTTTCGACCTTTATTGTGGTCTTTATCAAGGCTATTTTTGTATCAAAAAGTAGTTTGTGTCATTCTCTCTAAATCTATGTTGTATAGTCCATAGATATTAAAATATATGGGGAGCATCACAACACAACAAACTTAAATAATACGCACACAATGATTAAAATGTAGAAACACAAACTATGATAAATTTTTACGAACAATAAGCAAAATTATAAACATATAAATATATCGTTCTCGATGAGTGCCCGCTGTGATTTTCATTTTTTTTCGTAAAAATTCATCATAGTTTGTGTTTCTACATTTTAATCATTGTGTGCGTATTATTTAAGTTTGTTGTGTTGTGATGCTCCCCATATATTTTAATATCTATGGATTATACAACATAGATTTAGAGAGAATGACACAAACTACTTTTGATACAAAAATAGCCTTGATAAAGACCACAATAAAGGTCGAAACGTCGGCAACATTTTTGGAGAAAAGTAGTTTTTTTCCACGTCCAAAACCTGCGAACTTCTCATTTCGTATGCTTATATGGATGCTAACTTCTACACAATGTCTTCTTTTTATGTTAGTCAGAAAGGCCTAAAGTGTAAGTACTTTCGGGACTTTTCTAGATGAACTGCAAAGGACTGTATGAGAGTAGTACTCAATGTAATACTATTGAAAACTGCTAAGTATGTCATTATATTGCTTATTTATACGGTGCAGAATCTGTGAAAAGTAAAAAAGAAGTGGTCAAAGCAGGAGGAGGATGATGAATAAGGAGTAGGGTTCTTCTTTAAATAAAATTAATAATACAATTGTAGTAAACGCCATTAGCCAAATAACAGAACATTATTCCATAAAGAGTTTGGTTTAACTCGTTAGAAAATAACACATTAGAAAATAAAAATTATTTTCTGGCACTAAAAAGAGTCAAGAAGCTGTGTTTTTGAAAAGTGTGTTATTGGAGGATTTCTTACTTACCAGTTAGGGTCATTCTCAAATATAATGACAAAACTAGTTATCTGTTATCTTTTAATTTCTGCGATTTATAACCACGTTTTTTTTCTTGTATTCAGCGGTTGTTTCTCAAAAAAACCTTGCAGTCCCCTAATTAAAGGACCAAATAACAATTTAAATTGGAACTAAAGGTCCACTATTCATCTATATAATTCTATGTAGATGATTATAGATATTGATCTTAGAAGCCCCCATACTTTAGGTTTTAAAATTTTGTGGTATTCCAAATACGTTACGTCACCGGTTGCTAATAAGGGGGCGTCCATAAATTACGTGAGATGTTTTCCATATTTTGGACCCCCTCCCCCTTGGTGAGATTAGGTGAGATTTTCTTTAACCCCTCCCCCTATCTAATCTCACGTGAGATTTATGATGGGAATACAAAACTCTCAATTTCTTGAACCGAAATTGATTTTGTTTTCAAAAAATATAGAAGAGCAAAAAAAAAAGGTCCTCCATCCAAAAAGCAAAAAGCAAGAATACACACATCACATTTTCCTGGGGAAGGCCTGTCCCAAAATTTTTGTTTTCTTTTCTACCTACACAAAAATTACGTGAGATTTTCACAGACCCCCTTCCCCCTCGTGAGATTTGGTAAGATTTTGCTCGACCCCTCCCCCTAAAATGTCTCACGTAATTTATGGACGCCCCCTAATGTAAAATATCTAGATGATTACTTTCTTAACCAATAAAGAAGAGTTTCGGTAAAGCCTGAGAAGATTCCGAATAAGAGTAATGTTAAAAATTTAAAAACAAACTTTTTGCTTCATTATTTGTCAAATTACATTAGTAGTTAGAGGCAGCCCTCAAAAAGTTTTTTTTAATATAATGTTGATATGTTTTTAAAGCGTGAGTAACAATTTTCTTTAGTTCTTAGCAATAAATGTTGAATCACTATAAAATTTGTTTTTTACTTACGTTAAAAACAAGATGCTGAACCAACACAGCCAATGCTTCTGCAGCTCGAGGCGTAGGAAGTGCTCGTTTGACAGGAGCCCGAGGAGTCTGCGGGGCGGGGGGCCGAACGGAGGGCGACGTGCGGCCCCCTTTACCGTAGGCTTGCTTGATTCTGTAAAAAAAATAATATTTTAGAATTCCGATCTAAAGCCTAAAACCACAAAACGCATACTAAGAAGTATTTTATATCATGATCTTTTCAGTTAGGATGTACTACAAATTAATAACACTACACCTTTAGTAAAAAAAAATAGTAAGTCCTAAAGAAGCTTGGACATATAAATGTCAATATACCTTTGGTAAAAAAATAAAAATCCTAAAGCGTGGGTATTTAATTGTCAATATAAAACAAAAAAAAATATTCTATTGCTAATACTCGGGTTTATTTTTAACACGCTTTTTATTAGCTTGGGTTGTAACTATCTATCTATCTATCTACCTATCTATGTAACGGAATCTTTGAGCCTAATTTTTACCAACTTCCAGCGATTCAATTTCTTTGAAACTATGCACACGTATCAAGGACCGATGACAATGCAATAATTTAAAAACAGTATCCCGTTATCCTGATTAGGACCGCCAGGATAAATAAATTCCTTTACAGATCCTCTGTGTCTCTTGACAAAATGGCGAAGGAATTTTTTTAGTGAATAAACTGGAGCATTTATTTTTAAAAAAACTAATTGATATATCGAACTAAAAATGAAAAATAAATAATAGTTTAAAAAACTAAAAAACACGCTTTATATGCAACCGAACTTAAAATTAGAAAATAATTTTTCATTACAAAGAGTTTGTCACTTCAGAATAAAAGCGTGGGGTGCTTAATATATTAAATGTTATAATTATTCTATTTGCAAATATCTATGAGGGAAAAGTTATGAAAAATAGTAAAATGCACCCCACGCTTTTACTCTGAAGTGACAAACTTCTTTCGTAATGAGAGATTATTTTGTAATTTTAGTTCGGTTGCAAGGTATAAAAGCGTGTTTTAGTTTTTTAAATTATTATTTATTATAAAAATAAAGTGTGATAAAATCGACATTTTTTTTTAAATATCCTTAATAGATTTTGAAAATCCATGATACAGTGTGTCCACGGATGGACTTAATTATACCTTTAAAAAAAATATTTTCCATATTTCTGAAAAAAAAGTTATTATTCATAAAAATTTCTGCCAAAGCTATAATAAAAATTGTCATATGATCGTACAGTGTGGTTCAAAATGGCAAATATTATTAAAAAAAAAAATAAAAGTATGTTGTTGAAACTACTTGATAAAAAAGAAATAAAGTAATAAAAAAGTCTAAAATATTTTTCTTGCCTATGATCATTAGAAAATTACTTAAGTGTAAACAAAAATAAATGTTTTTATGCATAAATAATTTATTTTACTTTTCACATGCAAACATTATCAGGTTAAGTTACAATGTATAAAAGTAAAAACCCAAAAGGTAATGATTTCTTCACCAGAAGAATTAATATTATCTATTACTTTTTCATGTTATTTAAAAAAGTACCTAAAAAGTATTCATTAGCGATTTTTTATTTGCCAAAATACCATTTTCGTAATTTAATCTTCCTGTATATCATAAGGCGATTATTTTTACGCTTTTATTTAAAAAAACACACATTTTCTTTCACTGAATTGAAAAACATTTTTTTTTTTTTGTAACTTTTTAACCTCAATTTTCACTAGAATCCAATACCAATAAAAAAAAATAGGTAGTTTTAAAAAATATAATTTTCAATTTTGTGTTTAAATTTTCAAAGAAATATTTTTGCGATTTCGAATCACCCTGTATATCCTGCGGCGGTTTTAATTATGGTGTTTAGCATTCAGCCGAAGCAAACATTTTTTATGAATTTTTTTCAATATATAAAGAATATTTTTATTTCCCAGGTATAGTAAAGTTCATCCGTGGATACATCTGTATGTATAATACGGTGTTTCACAACTTATCGGACAAACTTTAAGAGCTTATTTTGCAATAAAAATAAGAAAAAACTCTTATACAAACATATGTCCTAAAAGTCTTAGTTTTTGAGAACTACACGGTGTTAAAAATTGTTTTTTTATAACTTTTATACCAATTCAGATGTTATTAAAAATTTAAGAGACGCCTCCTATGCACCAGAAGAAATTTTTGGCATACAAGAAAAAAACAGTTTCGTCCATGAGAGGGTTAAGGTAAATATGCTTTAATAAAAGAAATGGTACGTCACTGTATTTTCTTAAATTAAAAATAATAATAATAAAAATCTCATTTAGTTTGAAACAAATTTGATCGATTTTAAAAATATTGTTATTTAAAGAAAATGCAGTGGAATGCAGTGGCGTACCATTTTTTTAATTAAATCTATATTTACCTCAAACCTCTCATGGACGATACTGGTAAAAATATTTTTTCTTGTATGCCAAAAGGTTTTCTAGTGCATAAGAGGTCTCTTCTCAAGTTTTTAAAAATACCTGAATTGGTATTCAAGTAATGATAATAAAATAATATTTTTTTAAATTTTGAACGCCCTGCAGTTCGAAAAATAAAACGTTTAGGACATATGTCCGTATAAAGATTTTTTCTTATTTTTTATTGTAGAATAGCCCTTAAGGTTGTCGCGTAAGTTGTGAAACAGCCTGTATATGAAAAGAGGGGCTTAGTTTCAAAGTGTACAATCTTCATTTATACTTTTCAATAGAACAGTGGGTTAAATATCCCAATGGTTTTATTTTTAACACGCTTTTATTAACTTGGGTTGTAACTATCTATCTATCTATCTATCTATGTAACGGAATCTTTGAGCCTAATTTTAACCAACTTCCAGCTATTCGATTTCTTTGAAACTTTGCACACGTGTCAAGGACCGATGAAGATGCAATAATTTAAAAACAGTATCCCGTTATCTTTTTTGAATCGCCAGGAAAAAAAATTCCATTATATTATAAAAACAACACCTAGGATGCCATCTGTTGGCAACATTTCAAACTTTGCTATTAAATGAAGAAGAATTTTTAGTTTTTACACAATTTGGTTAGTTGCACCATGGGTGTTCAATTTTTATGAACAATAAAAATATAGGGTTAGTTGCACCATGAGTTCAAGGATTCCATAATAAAAATTACATTATGTGTAATGTATACATAATACATAATGTGCAATTAATAAAAATTAACATTCTTTTTTTGGATCGCCAGGAAAAAAAATTTTCCTTTTATATTATAAAAATATAAAAACAACACCTAGGTTGCCACCTGTTGGCAACATTTCAAACTTTGCTATTAAATGAAGAAGAAATTTTTAGTGGGTTGCAATATATTGGCAACGGTCCAAACATTGCCTGGATTGCCATCTGTTGGCAAAATTTCAAACTTTGCTACTTAATGAAGAAGAAATTTTTTAGTGAGTTGCAATCTGTTGGAAAAATTTTAAAATTTGCCACTCTTGTTCATTAAAAAAATTTTTCGCCATTTTGTCAAGAGTAGCAGAAACTAAAAAATGAAAAATAATTAATAGTTTAAAAAACTAAAAAACACGCTTTTATATGCAACCGAACTAAAAATTAGAAAATAATTTTTCATTAAAAAAATATTGTCATTTCATAGTAAAAAGCGTGGGGTGATAAAAATATTAAATGTTATAATTATTATATTTGCAAATATCTATGATGGAAAAGTTATGAAAAAATAGTAAAATGCACCCCACGCTTTTTACTATGAAATGACAATATTTTTTTAATGAAAAATTATTTTCTAATTTTTAATTCGGTTGCATATAAAAGCGTGTTTTTTAGTTTTTTAAACTATTAATTATTTAGCTCTGAATTTAAATAAATCACTTTTTAGGCCATGACTACATCCATAACAGTGTTTACATTTAAGAAAAAATGCGTTACATTCAATGTATAGGTTCGTTGTTGATTTTTTGTTGAATATAATATAACAATCTAATTTTGGAAATTGCACATTTTAGAACTAGCTTCCCCATATCTTTTATCGGTTATCTTGACGCCTTTTTTTAAAATACCTAAAAAAGGTCCATTTGTCGTATGGGTTATTTTAACGGATGATACAGTGTTTTTTTTTTAAATAGTAGGAATAAATTTAATAAAACGCCCAAAAGATCTTAATTAAAAATTACTCACGTAATTAAACATGTGTAAATTTAGATAATAATTTGACACGCATAACATGTTGTAAGTCTGTTGTGGCAAATTATTATAAGTATAAGAAACCAAATGTGCTAGGCTAAGCATTGGCTAAAAGCCAGCTGGGTTATTGGGGCGTCGAAAAGCGATTTGATTTTCTTTATCGATGCATAAACTAGAAGCAAATAGCCAAAGCGAACTTTTTATTGATTTTTAATTGGGTTCGTTATACGTTCTGGATATTTAAAGCCAAACAAATCTAGGATTTTACTACCAGTCGTAAAATATTTTTGAAGTAGTTAATCAAAAGAAAAAAATACCTGTATTCAAAAATAAACAAAATAACAAATACACTATCGCCGACTAATAATGTCTAAAAATGTGTTAAGAAGTTGAATAAGCACAAATTTATTTCCAAAATGAAGTTGTCAACAGAATAACATGATGACTTCTGCAGCCTAGCATAGCAATCATGAGATTTATACAAAGGTTTCTCGTTTTTTTTTTTTTTTGAATGAAATGCCAGATTTATTTTTATTTCAATAAATTGGGAAGAGCAAATTAAATAGGTCCACAAATTTTTAGTTGCTTGTATATGACGTTACATTTTCGGTAATAAAGACAGAAGCGCTCCAATATCTTAAAATCCCTTTTAAGTGCGTTTACAAATTCTGGTATTTAGAGGTATCTGGACAAGTGGTATTGGCATTGTTGCCAGATTTCCTAGTTTTGCGCTACCCATAATATTTTTGTTATCTTAAATGGAATATTCTATTTACTTTCATTGCAATAAAATACTATTTTAGCGCCATTACAAATTTTAAAAATTTAATCTGTAGCAGTTGCCAAGATATGACAACCGTATTTTAATTAATATTTAGCAACCATGCTGACGTCACCTTTTAATTAGGTATGCATAAATACACCCAAATACGTAATCTCAGCTTTAGCGCTATTAAAGCTATTTAGACGTTAACGTCATTTTTGTAAAATGTAGTGGACCATATCTAAGAAACTAATAGAAATGTAATTTTATAATTTTAAGAACTTACTAAATTGGACCCGCTCATTTTAACGCAATATAAATAAATCGGACATTTCATTAAGAAGAAAAAAAAGTCTAGCACAAAATTGGAAAATCTGGCAACAGTGCCTTGATCACAATTTAATTCCATATGTCCAAAACATCTTATTAGATACCAAATTTGGTAAATATAGTGGTAACGGTTTTAAAGATATTTAGGTACGTTTTACTAACCCAGTATGGCTAAAAAATGGTGATTAATAGAAAATGCCTTTTTGGTATTTTGAAGACTCTTTTGTAAATAGTGTTTAAAAGGACCAAGTATTCGCTTATTTAAATATTCTTCCTTATTGTTAAAACTAACAACAACGGTAAAATTATGCGTAAAATTTGCCATCTGTTGGTTAATTTATTGTCATAAACTTAGCCTGAGAATACTTCACTTTACAGCTATTTTCAAAATAAGAGAAGACAACTCGTACGTAACTTTTTAGTTAGTACTATCATAAATTAATGATTATATAGGGTGTTTCCTAATTGCGGTAAGAAAATTTAAGGACCTATTTCTAAGCCAATTTTATAAAAGAAGTTCATATAAACATAGGTCGCAAATGCTTTATTTATAAGATACAGGGTGTTAAACTTGAAAAATAAAATCGGATATTTAATGATATCGTAAATATGCGTTATCAGATTTAAAAAAAATGGCTATGGTATTTGTTAAAATAGGAGCTTATCTTGGCCTTAAATTAATTTAAATTAGTGAGACCAGTGGCGGCGGGGGAAGCATCTCAGCTAATATTATTGACAAAAAATGTACGTCACTGACTTTTTTGCAAATTTTATATTTTTTTTCTGTTTTTTCTGTATATTATATTACCATTAAAGAGATATCTAAAAGACCTTTAAAAACATACCATATAGGTATATCTATCCTTATTAGTTTTTGCGATATGGCCATCCAAATCAGGTATTTAGGTAATTTTTAAAGTACCGCCATTTTTTCAGATGTAAAGATATTCACCTTATATTCTGGGGTTATAAAGTACTTGTCAGGAGCTTTAAAATGATGTGCCACAAGACCCCCTTTCCATTTAATTTTTCTTTTCACAATGGCGCCCAGCTGTCAGTTTAACTTTATATCTTTCATTTGGTTGTCAAAAATTTGGTCTATGTTATTTTACTAAAGTCCTCAGATTTTCATGAAAAATTACGAAACAATTTAAAAGTTAGGAGGGGGTCCTGACTTTGGACAAGCACTGTATAAATTAAAACTCTGTACATTAAACGTTTATGATTTTTTAAAGGGAGGCGCGTCGCCACAGATCCCTCCTCAACGAGACGCCACTGATTGATCAGTTAGTACCTTATTAACATGGAATAATTAATTATTTATTAAGAGTAATCTATATTAAATCGTTGATCACGAGAACCAACAATCGCATTGATTTAACTTAAGATCTAAACAACTGTAATTATAATCGAAACAACCGTTTTTAGAACTAGAACCGATTCTAGATGGTTATCAGTAACGGTTAGGTGGTGCAAAAGTTAATAAATCACGGTAATTTCAAGTTCATTTAACCAACGATTGTGCCATTAACAAACAATAAACATAATTTAATGCATATTACGAGTTAAGAACCTGGCAGAGGATAATTCTTTCAGCGACATGATTTTTATTGATAAATTAAAAATGTTTGATAAATCAGTTCCAGGAAGTTATTATTTAATTTTATTCATTTTCTTTGCTCGACTTTCTATTTATTATATTATATCGTTACATCCCATAATTTAAATTAAAAGTTAGGTTTGCATTAACTGTTTTGTGTAAAACATAGAAATAGAAGAGTATTTGATTCTGCTTATACAGGGTGTTTCAGAACTATGGGTTCAAAGTTCTAGGGGTTATTCAGTGCAACAATAGAAAACATTTGAGTATAGGGACCCATGTCTGAAAAAGCTCCACTACGGCTCTACAGCCTCAAGACGCGTTAAAATTTAAAAAGATAAATTGCCTAAATAGGATTAATTGCAATTAATTTTTGCCTTTTGTACACGATATCATCACAGCAATTGTTCAGAATGTCAATGTTTAAAAATTTTATTATTTTATTTTTTATTTTATTAACAGTTTTTTTTGTAATTTGATAATTTTATTTAGTATTTTTTATTTATTAATTTTGTGGTGATGATATCATGCAAAGATTAAATGAAAATAATTCTATTTTGGCAATTCATCGTCTTTCTAAATTTTAAGGCGTCTTAAGGCCGAAGTGACACTTTTCCGGACATGGGTCCATATACTCAAACGTTTTCTACTGTTGCCCTGAATAACCCCTAGAAGATCCCATAGTTCTAAAACACCCTGTATTTACTTCATCCTTAAAGCTACTTTAAACTAAGCGCATGTGATAAGGGGTTAAACGATTTTTAAAATGAGATACTAATTAATCTTGCTAGCGAGGGTAGGCGCGGCGAGTTTTCATATTTCATATGAGTGCCATGGTATCAAAAAATATTTAAATCTAAAAAAAAGGTCCTCACCTTTTTAACATCTACTTACTCAATTTGTTCTTACCTAATAAGATTTTGAAGAGCAAAAATCAATAAATACTTCAACAATTTGTTCTTACCTAATAAAAAGTTAAAGAGCAAAAAAAAAAGGTCCTTACCTTCTAAAACAGAATAAAATAAAATTATAAATATATTAATTACACCCATACATTTTACCTATTTGGGTGCATTGGCACCCGTGCACCCACATACTTGTCACCACTGGGCGAGGGTGATATTTACTCTTAAATTTTAGGAGTAGGTAAGATTAAATTTAAAGATCGTTTAGCCCTTATCATATTCCCTTAGTTTAAAGTAGATTGCTTTTTTAGGTTATTTAATATTACACATTAATAAAACAAAAATCAAAATATTGACAAGCTGTCATATCAACGAAAATAATAGCAGGGACTCCAAACTTGACTTGTAATAGTACCATCGTGCCCAAAAAAACTGGGACATTAAAATCTAAGTAGGGAAGTGTCTCCTGGTCTAAAGGAAGTCTTATTCCTTATATTTGAAAATGTTTTTGACGTGGCTGTCACAAAATTACATTGCTTTGAAAACATCAAAACATAATAGTCTAATAGACCAGGAGATAAAAATAAATTTTGTTGTCCCAGTTTTTTTTTTGGGCACGATGGTACCTGGGCCAATAATGTAATGGACTTTATGATAAGAACACTTTCAAAACCTTTTGAAAATATATTGGCTCTGTTTTGTTTTAAAATGGCCACTCTGTATGTATGTACACCATAGTTAGCCTTACTTTTTGTATGACTAAAATTAAATCAGACATAATGTCTATGACCTTGACCTTTAAATAATTTAGGTTTCGAAAAAGTTTTAACACGAAACAACATTCATAAATAATAATTTAATTTATTCGAGGAAAGGTAAAAAAACTTAACGTAGTTCTAGAAAATCTAACAAATTGGTAAGCAGAAATGTAAGAAAAGCAATTTATATCAAAGCTATAGGAATATTATATGTACAGGGTGGGCCAAATTAAACTTAGATTAGATTAGATTAGATTAGATTAGGAGGTGGATTGCATATCCTCTAGCACTGCAACCTGCTCAGGTTTATTGTGTGTCCTCCGTCCATAGGTTAGAGCACGCTATCCAAGCCGGTCTGTTTAATCAGACTCCACAAGCTTGAAACTGGCCCCTTGGTATATTTTGCCGCTTTAGGTTTTTCTTCACCCAGCCTTGCAAACCGCAGACGACAAAGGGCTTCGCAGTAGCACCATACGTGTTCTGCGGTTTCTTCCTCCTCCTGGCAGAACCTACATAGGTTTTCTTCTGCCAGGCCCATAGTTTCCAGGTGTTTATTCAGTCTGCAATGACCTGTCAGTTGACCCACTATTATTCTTACTGCCTTCCGGTTATAATTCAGAAGGTCTTTTGTAAATTCTGGCGAGTAAGCCTTGATGAACACTTTCGCCTGACGCTGTCCTGGTGTTCTCATCCACCAGTCTTGTGATTCACAGTAGGGCTCGGGACCTACCATTGTCCTGCCAGCCCCCTCCTTTGCCAATTTATCAGCTTCTTCATTGCCTTCGTGGCCTTCGTGTCCTGGTACCCAGGCAATGGTTAGCTTGTTGGACGCACCCACCTCTTCCAGGGCAATTACGCAGTCCCGCACCAGCTTGGAGCTGATTTTGCATGAACTGAGTGCCCTGATGGCTGCCTGGCTGTCCGAATAGATTACTATGGTTTTATCCTCATAGCTCCTTCTGATGATTTCCCTAGCACATTGTTCTATGGCTACAATTTCGGCCTGGAACACAGTAGGGTGTTGTCCGAGACCCAAGTTTATTTTCGTCCTTGGTTTGTCCCCATATATACCTGCTCCAACTCCTTGGTCTGTTTTGGAGCCGTCTGTATACCAGATTAGGTCGGCTTTGATGGGAGGCCCAGCCACCCAGTCCTTTCTGTCTGGTATTAAAGTTTGAAAACCTTTGTTTAGCCAGTAGCTTGGTACCATTTTGTCTGAAGGCATCTCACACACTGAGTTGACTTCTTGGTCCTCCTTGAATCTCCATTGTATGGCCCTTTCCTGTCTTATGATGGGACTCTGGCCTTGTTTGAGACGGTATTGTACCGCTTTCACTTCCCCTGTATGTAGATGTGAAGTGGCGGTAGATTGAGCAGCACTTCCAGTGCTGCAGTAGGGGTTGATTTCATGGCCCCCGTAATACATAGACAAGCGAGTCTCTGTATACTTTGTAATTGCCTTATTGCCGTCTTTTGTAGCGTCTTTGCACCCCAGGCAATTGACCCGTAGGTTATCATTGGTCTGACGACCATTTTGTATAACCATAGGTTCATCTTCGGACTGAGTCCCCAATTCTTTCCGCAAAGTCTTCGGCATCTACCCAGGGTAGTTCTTGCCTTCTGAGTGACTTTGCTTAAGTGTGGTCCCCAGGTTAGTTTTTGGTCAAAGATGACTCCTAGATATTTAACCTCTTTTGAAAAGGGGATTTCCACTCCGTTGAGCCTGGAAGGTCTTAGTCCTTCAAGCGCTCTTCTTTTTGTGAAAGGGACTGTTATTGTTTTATGAGGGTTGACTGAGAGTCCCTCCTGTTTGCACCATTTGTCAACGATGTCTACGGCGTTCTGCATTCTGCCTGATATGTGCTCTAGGTGACCCCCATTGACTACAATGACGAGGTCATCAGCATAACCCAGGCAGTTGTACCTTTCACCAGTCAATTTGTCGAGAAGTTCATCTACCAGGACTGCCCAATATAATGGCGATAGAACGCCTCCTTGTGGACAGCCCCTCCCCACTTTAGCCTCCAAATTAAACTTGCACACTTTTTAAGTAACAATAACTTTTTATCTGTTGCGCTTTTGTTTTTTACAGGGTTAATAGGTGGATATATTTTCTCTCGGTTTTTCAATTTTAGTCAAATAGATTTAGTCAAGACCGGATTTACGGGACTGTTTCCAGAATGATGCATTTAACCTCGTTGCAAAATAAATCGGATTTAGCTACAATTGAGCTAATACTTTTTTCTTGTAGACAACTTATGCGAAATAATTCAGTAAAAGCGAATCTGTCAACAATTTAAGGATTCAGGAATTATGATTATTCTTGATAAATGATGCGCCCCAAAAAGCATGCATTTCTCTCGATTTTAAAAGGGAACTTTTTTTAGTGTACTTTGAAAATCAAAAAAGTGAGGTTACCACGGTTCCTGAGTTGGATGCAAACACAACTTAACAGTAAATTAATTAAAATTTAACGTGTTAGCCTAACTGTAGATAAATTTGATTTATTTTGCAACTAACTTAAATGCATCATTTTGGAGAAAGTCCCGTAAATCCGGTCCTGACAAAATCTATTCGCCCAAAATTGACAAACCTAAAGAAAAATATTTACCTATAAGCCCTGTAAAAATAAAAAAGATATGCGCAACAGATAAAAAGTTATCATTAGTTAAAAAATGTGCAAGTTTAATTTGTCCCACACTGTATAAGGTGTGTCATTTAGACGGAAGAACTAGATTTATCATCGGTTACTATCCCCTTGTCTCTTCTTTTTACAAATTTTGACCAAAAGGCAACTAAGTAATCTGCACTTCAAGGATAGACTATTTTAAAAAACCATACTTTTTATTTTTAAGGGAAGTAGGTACTGTTGAGTTAAAGATTTAAGTATAGTACTCGCCATAGATTTTTTGTCGGCAAATTATTTGAAGTCGGCAAAAACAGAAGCGGACTTCAAATATTTTTGTATTCTCCAATAATTAAATAACATATGAGACCACAACGAAGCCCTGGGTGAAAATATTAGTCCGGTGAAATATGGGTTTAGTGAAATGTCGAGTAATATTAATTTTTAACTAATAATATGTTTTTCGGTTGTTTTAGGATAGCAGGCAGTTTCTACGTAAAAGTATTTGTAATTAAATAAATTTTTATTTATTTCTATGCATATTTAGGTAAAACCATTTAAAATATAATTATTTGTATGACAAAATCTAATACATCTAGACTAAATTTGCGGCGCTTTTGAAAAGGCAAGCAAATAAAATATCGACGGATTGAACAATAACGTTTTTTTATTCGGTTTTTATACCCTTTAGACCAAGGAAATTAAATTTAATTCATAGGCTTTAGGTGTTTTGTTAAATTATTACCTAAACAATAAACATTTTTTTCTATAGTTTATAATTCTATTATTTGGAAACATAAATAAGCAGCTGGGCGACGTTTACAGTGTCCTAAATTCGATAACATTATTGCAAAATACAAAGCACGTTTTAAAAATAAAGCTGTTATTTCCTGGCTATTAATATTTCTTTAAAGATTTGCGTTTCCTGATCAATATTTATTTTGGATTTGATTTATACCTTACAAAACTTTAAAAATTGTTGGTATTGCGGAACAAAAAGCAACTTACGAGTATGTTATATCCACGGCCGTATTATCCATTAGGCTGACTAGGCTACAGCCTAGGGCGCCAGACAGGGGAGTAATAGGCGCTAGACAGGGGAGTAATAGGCGCTAGACAAGGGAGTTTTTTTAAAAGTTTAGGTTGAGTGGGGATTAATTTCTCTGTGAATAAGGTGCCTTGGAATGAACTAGGCGTGAGAAGGAGGGAATGCCTTTTTTTTTCGTTATCCAATTTTATTTCGAGTGGTGAAATAAGGCGCCTGGCACTCAAAATAGGCGCTACGGGGAAAAGGACCCTTTTCTTGCTCTTCAAAAATTTTCTTGGTGGAAAATAGGCGCTCCAGGAATTCTAGCCAAGGGCGCCTGAAACAGTTAATACGGCCCTGGTTATATCTATATTTCTTAAAATTAAGATCAAAATATTGTTAATATTGTTTCAGATAGGATGTTTCCAAAAGATCCGAAAAAATGCTACCACAAATTCCTAAAGTTAAAATATGACGATTTAACCCTTAGTTCAAAAGTGGATAATTTTGGGGGTACAGGGGGTCAAACATTTATTCTGGTTTTCGTTTTTTTATAAATAATTTTGTTCATAAGTGTATTGTTATAATATATTAGCACTAAACCATTTTTATAAGTCAACTATGAGTTAAACAAAAAACTTTTTTTACTTTTCTTAAAAGTAACAATATTATATAACAAATAGAGCTTTTGCAAAGAACGCCACAATTTTGACCGACAACCGGTAAAATTTTAGCAAGGTAGTCTATATGATGTGTTATCGAATTTAAAGCACAAACCTATGTCAAGTTAAAATTTTATTTAAATCTATTAATAAAAATATCTCATATCATGTGAACTTTCTGCAATACGTTGTACAGTGCGTGCAATTTAACTTGTACACGTTTTAAATTTCTATACCTTTTTAAATTCTAAACTTAAAAAATGATCCAAAAACCAACTTCTGCAGTGATTTAACCAGTTTTTGTTCTGTTTTGAAGATTTATATGGTGATATTTCCGAAACTACTAAAGATAGGTATATCAAATGTGGTATTTTGTAAAGCTTTTTGAAGATCTTTTTAATGGTGACATAATATACAGGGTGTTCCATTAAAAAAGTAAGTTATATCAATATATTCTGTTAATAAAGTTGTTTTGTGCAATCTTTAAAACAAAAAAAGTTAGTAATTCACTATACAAAATGGTATTTGATTCATTTTTTAAGTTAAAAAATAAAAAAGTTATAAAAATTTAAAATGTGGACAAGTTAGATTGGACGCACTATACGTAACTTGGATGCATTTGGACAAACAACCAACTTACGCTCTGGAAATTTACTCAACTTTTTTCTTTTCCCTTATTATCTGTGCACATTCAGAAGTACTCCACCGCTTTACCGTTGGGTTTCATAAATGTTAAAATTTTCAAATTAAACCAATGGGTTAGCTTTATTTTTACAGTGTTGACACGTATGCAACTCAGCAGTAAAGCGGCTGTGATATATTTCTGATGTTTCTCTTTAGTGTATTCTGTGCGTCCTTTGTTTACAATCGTAGTGGAAGCTTTTTTTCGTGTTTTTGGCTTTATTTTTTGCTTTGTAGTCATTAGTACTTTTGTATTTGTTTAATTATTAACAATAATGCACTTAGTTTTGATGGTTTTAAGGTTAAACTAATATACAACAGTTTTAAGACGGTTTATGTCATTAGTTTAACGCCAACATTGTTTGTGAAAAGTAGCACTAATAAATTAGAAAAAGGAAGAAAATCATGCGTCGAATATTAATGACTCTAACATGCACTTAACCTAATTTTGAGTACACATCCATCGAATAAGTCACTACAGCATTATTTATTACATCTTCACTCAAATTTATAAAAATATCTACTTATTATTATTCACAGAAAATAATCTTAGATGCTGGAAACTTTTCAAAAATTAAAAATACGTTTTTATTTGCAACGCACGTATAAGGTGTAAAATTACAAATTAGTACACCCTAACTTTTTTTTCTAGCATACAAAATATTGATCAGATTGTTGTGTGTGCGTTTTCTTTTTAATTTAATGTGTTTAAGTCCCTGGTTTGAGTCCTATAATCGAATTGGGTTTTTTCCGAATTATGATTGCATTAAGCCTGTGCTCCTTAAAAATAAAATGGTTTCCTAAATAATTTAATTTGACATTTTTATATTTTTAATAATAAGAAAATATGGCCGTATTTTGACCCATTTCGTTAGTGAACAAAACAGAGTTATCAAGATGCGGTTTTCGCAAACATTTCTCAAAAAATTCTCATAATTTTACCATTTTGTTGTAACTTTCCATTAAACCAAAAACAAAATGGCCGACTTTTTCAACACAGGGCAAGTTTTAACACAGAGTTGGATTTTTTTAATTGAACACCCTGCATATTTTATCACTAAAAGCCGTAAAAAATACGACATATCATATTTAATTTGTCATAGTTTCGGAAATATTGCCATCGCCAGGAATTCGATGGCATTTTTAAAATAAAACACCCTGTATATTTTATCACCATTTAAAAGACATTTAAAGACCTTTAAGGATTTACCACATTTAAAATGATTATCTCTAACAGTTTCGGAAATATGAGCTTTCAATTCTTAATGCGTAATCTACTATTTTTTTGATTTATATGGTCATATTTTTAAACTCACAGATAAATATAATAAATGAACCTCTTTTAAATATCTTAGCAACGGTAATATAATATACAGGGCGTTTCTTAAAAAAAATCCTGGTGATGGTCAAATTTCCGAAACTATTAAAAAATAAATATTAAACTTGGTATTTTTTAAAGCTTTTAAGAAGACCTTTTAACTGATGATAAACTATACAGGGTGTTCTATTATAAAAAAACAAACTTTGTGTTTTAACTTTCAGGTAACAAATATAGGTACGCCACTGAATTCTACGTAACAATTCATAGAGATTACAGAGAGTTACAAGTGCCTGGCCAAAATAACAAAATTTGAAAAACACTCTGTATCTCCAAAACGAATCAAGTTAGCCATTATTTATTTTTACCACAAAATTTGTTACAAAAATTGAAATCGAGATTGCGCAATCAGATTTGTTCTACTTCTTTTAGTTCTTACTGCCTGCAAAGTCAACAAAAAGGCGCCATCCAGGACAAGTCAAGTCTATTAAACCGTCCAACCGATAATCGTATAAAGGTCTGGCTACGCATAACCGCAACAAGCCCGCAGCCGTGTGTCTCGCTGGTGTAATGTAGGGGGATGCGGTGCAAAAAGTTTTGTATCTCATAAAATTGCAATAATATAACTCTACCTGCAGGTAACACAGCTTTACTTATACTACACCGAAAGTTTGGATAAAAGGAGCAGAGATAAGTAGGCAAATTTATTTTATTTAAACAAGAAAATATACATACATAAAACAATGGACTTAACTTGACAAAAATGCTTTTTATATTTTTGAGGGCATGAAAAGTGCTTTTGAATTTTTCCGAATTAATCTGCCCCACATTCCTCTATCATATGAATCCGGGCTCGGTGCGGCCTTGGTGCGGTTATGTGTGGCCAGACCTTAATATGTGGCTTTGTGTTCAACAAGTGGTACGATAGAGTGGATGTGTCTGGGCAAAAGTTTAAGCACCTCGTTGCACCGATTGTCTTTAATACTGTCTATACAACTTATCGTACAACAAGTTGCTTATGCTTAGTATGTAGGTCGTTTAAAAATCATGAGGTTTTTTTGGTGTAACAAGAATGGTCAGTGTCCAATTAATGACGTAATTCTTCGTTTTAAATGGCCACTTCAGAAGGCTTTTAAGACAAGTATATCCGAAAAATAAATTGCTTTTACACATTTAACTAATTAAGTATGAAAAATAAGACACAGATTGTGCGTCATATATTTATAGTATTTACAGATCCTTGCGTAATAACGTGAATCCGATGTTTCTGTTTCTCAAGGTATTTTTGGATTAACATATTAACAACTAGAGCCAAGTTCACTGGATTTTGTTTTTTTTTTTTTTTAAATTTATTTTCGGAAAAAGCAAAGCTATTTTTATGCATTATTTTTACTTATGTTTCTAATCAGAATAATTTAGTTTACTTATAAAAATATGTTTATAATGACAATTTACTTAAAAATACTATGTTGTAGTTTAAGAGCCAGTGGATGGCTGACCGTCCGTATTTTACCAAAGCTCAAATTTTGTTTAATAGAAAATAATAAGAGCACAGTAAAATAAAGGCCAGGCACTAATAATAGCGGCCTCATTTTGACATCTGAGCTTGCGCAGATGCATGGTGGGATAAGGACTCCCTTAATAAGGATAGTGCGGCTTTATTTATGTCGGTTTTGGGTCGTGCCTTATTTTGGCCTTATTTTAACTTCGGAACAGTTCGTATAACCGAACGGCTGCCGACCACAAAATCTACAAGTTTTTGGAAGTAAAAATACTTAAAACCTTGCTTTTCAAATGTATTTTTGTAATTGTTTTAAACAAACCCCTACAACACAAAACAATAAAGAAAAACTACTAAAAATGTTCCCCATTTTTTAGGTTAATGGCACTGTCAACATGATTTGCAATAACTCTAAAGTATGGGTACGAGCACTATTTAAATAAGGCTGGTATTAATAATACCCGAGCTTAATAAGGCAACTTGCAATAATTCTCTAATGACTTCTTCTATACCTACTTTACATGAAATGGGGCTTTATTAGGCCGAGTGAGGGTAGCTAGCAGGTCACTCAGGTAAGACAGGTACCTAAATTTCTCACCAAGTTCGGCAGTATTTTACCAAAGCTGTTGTTTGGACACATTGAAGAGAATTTTAAATCCGACCAAGAATAATATTGGCAGACGATTAGGCTGGTTGTTATTTCTTGGCAGACTTTTTATTTTTTGAATTTTCACAAAGTCTGCCACGAGATTACAACCAGTTAAACCGTCTGCCAATATTATTTTTGGTCGCATTAAATAAACTCTTTAATGTGTCCAAACTGTAGCTTTGGTAAAATACTGTCTTACCTGATTGACGTCATAGCTACCGTGGCACGGCTAAGTGGAGCCCCATTTCATGTAAGGTAGGTATAGGAGAGTCATTGAGCAAAAATATGGTAAAATAACGACGGTCTGCTTCAGGTGCAGTACTGGGGTTAAAGTATTATTGATAGGACACCTATAATACCATATTAATTGTTATTCATAAATCTATAGCGGGTATCCCAGAATATATGTGCGATCTGTCAGATTCATATGGAACTCATGAATACAATGTGTTCAAAATTTGTAGGGATATTGGAAACTATAAGAGATAGAAAGATGGTTAAATGATGAAAGTTCTGGGCCATTCAATGGTTAACCTAATGCCGTTTTGATGACAGCTGTATTTTTGCAATGCATTTTTGTATTCAGATTTGAATTTTGACGTTGTGGTTTTAAGATACCATCATCAACTTTCGTTTTTCTTATGGCGGTCATTTTGTATTTTTGCACATTTTTAAAGATCGTTTTTCCCTTTAAAATGATGTATAACAATTTTCTAGGTTTTTTGTTTTTATGTCAGAAATCGTCAAAATTAATTTTTGCTCATTTTTGCCATAACCGCGGAAGCCATTAGCTCTAGGATCTATTGCCATTCAGTTTCTAATAAGGACCTATATTGAGAAAGGTAATGCTAACCTATATAAACTTATGTACCAAAAAAAAAAGATGGATATTTACCTTGTGTACATCGGTATATTAAAATATGTGTTAATTATATCAAGCTGTTACCTTTCTACCAGAAATCGGTTTATGTGCTCAAAAACAATAAAAAAAATTATCCATAACATACAAAAACCTTATTTATAGTATAGATGGTATTTATTTGGGTACACGCCAAAATAAAATTAAAAGTACTAAAAAACCAAAAAAAAAAAAAAATTAAACAAGTAAACAGATAATTAAAAATCGACGTTTCGGTGGCAAATCTGCCACCGTTGTCAAGATAAATGGAATAAAACTAATAAAAATAAAAACTTACTATTATTTAGGCTTTAAAATTCACAATTTTTCTGTTTTTTGGGATATTCTGAAAACTTTGACATTAAATGTCAAAACATGTTTGTTTGGTTATAGTGTCATAGTGACATAGATAACTGGTTGCTGGTGTAATGATTGTTTATTTTACAAAAAGGTGAATAGTTAGTTAATTTTTAGTCTTCCTGAAGATACTTCAGTATCAAGCAAAGGCAACCAAGTGTTATTTAAATTAACTGAAATTGATGCTACACAATTATCTTTATTTAATAATATATACGCACTTTCTTTGATTTTGCGTTTAAACAATTGTTTCCTTGAATTTGAAACTCCAGTTATAAGACAAAATCAAAATAGACCTATTACAAATTTATTTTTACCATACATTCCCGGACTATCAAATAAAATTCAACGAATAGGGCATAAATTTAATATTCGCACAATCTTTAAAACACAAAACACAATCAGATCTCAATTAACAAAAACAAAACCATACAACTTAAATGAAAATACAAAAAAATAACTTGTAGACCATTAGCCAAACGCATAAAAGAACACAGATCATACATTAAAAACACAGAATTTCATAAATCAAAAATCTGCCAACATGCATTTGATAACAATCATAGAATAAACTGGGATGCTTCGAGCATTTTAGCAAAGGAAACTTGTTCTAAAAAACGCAAAATCAAAGAAAGTGCGTATATATTATTAAATAAAGATAATTGTGTAGCATCAATTTCAGTTAATTTAAATAACACTTGGTTGCCTTTGCTTGATACTGAAGTATCTTCAGGAAGACTAAAAATTAACTAACTATTCACCTTTTTTGTAAAATAAACAATCATTACACCACAACCAGTTATCTATGTTACTATGACACTATAACCAAACAAACATGTTTTGACATTTAATGTCAAAGTTTTCAGAATATCCCAAAAAACAGAAAAATTGTGAATTTTAAAGCCTAAATAATAGTAAGTTTTTATTTTTATTAGTTTTATTCCATTTATCTTGACAACGGTGGCAGATTTGCCACCGAAACGTCGATTTTTAATTATCTGTTTACTTGTTTAAATTTTTTTTTTGGTTTTTTAGTACTTTTAATTTTATTTTGGCGTGTACCCAAATAAATACCATCTATTAAATGAATCCGCCAAACTACAGAACATATCTTCAACTTATTTATAGTCTCCAAATTGTCACGTACACAATGATAAACTTAATTATACATACTTACATACTAGTCCCTAAACAAACAATGTTTTCTCCTCTTCTTAATAGGTAAAAATTTAATTGCATATGGAAGTTTAAATAAAGCCAAAGAAAGTATTAGTTTTAAAAAATAATATGAATTGTAATACGAGAAAACATTCAAAAATATTTTGCAGATTGTAAGTTAACCTGATTTTTATAATACATAAGCAGGAGCTTCCACATAAGAGCTAAACTTTTTAAAATATTGTTTTTTGTCAAGATAACTATGGTAATTATTAAATTACAAAAAACATGCTATAAGTAATTTAAAATTGTAGATTGGTAATAAGTGTAGAGAACATTTTTTTGGTAGACTATTAGACTATTATGTAAGTAAAATTTGTTTTTTAACTGTGTTTGTGCCAATTAAAAACATAATATATTTGGTTTTTACATGTTACGTAATGGGTAATAAAATTAAAAAAATGTTTGAAAACATACACACATTTTTGATAGAAAGTTACAGCTTGATTTAATTAACACATACTTATTTTATTGTGCTGATGTACACAAAGTAAATATCCATATTTGTTTGGGTAAATAAGTTCATAAAACTTAGAAATAAACTTGTATTACCTTTTCTAACATCGGCCCTTATTGGAAATTGAATGGCAATTGTTTCTAGACCTAATGACTTTGGCAGTCATGGCCAACTCCAACAAAAATTAATTTTGACGATTAAATAAATGATTATTAAAAATAAAAAATACCTATGAAGTGTAATACATCATTTTAAAGGGGAAAAAACGTTCTTTAAAAATGTGTAAAAATCAAAATGGCCACCATAAGAAAAACGAAAGTTGATGATAGTATCTCAAAACCGAAAAGTCGAAATTAAAATCTGAATACAAAAATGCATTGCTCTTAAAAAGTTGCCCCGATAATGTTTTTACAGATTCCAAAAATTATTTTAAATAAAAAAACTACGGCGCTTTTTCTAAAATGCACATTTTTAGTTTTTTCAAGATAAATCAAAAGCCACACAAGATACGGCCGTTATCAAAACGGCATTAGAATAACCATTAAATGGCCCACAACTTTCTTCATTTAACCATCTTTTTATCTCTTATAGCTTTCAATATCCCAATAACGCCAATACATTCCCTATCAATTTTGAACACACTGTATATTATGACATGTTCCTATAGGTGTACATTTTATTTTAACTCCTCTTTACAAAGATACATATTATATGCTTTTAAAGAACGCCGCCAAAAATCGATTTGTCTTAAATTACTTTTATGGTACTTGGTATAATTAAAATAATTTTAAATATAATAAATAATATTAGTAAGTAAAAGGATTCCTTAAAATGGTGTCCTTGTTAATTATTTGCATTCATTAGTTTGCCAGAGGCGAACGTCCCAGGCCCAGTAATGAAATTTACTTTATAATAAGAACACTTTAAATCCTTCTTAGGTGGGTTCCCTTTGACGAGTCTACCACGAATATTTATACTGTTATACTGCATGAGCAATAGGTTTTGGTATATCGGCGAGTAATATAATAACAAAACAAGCACATGTTTACATGCCGGTATTTAGTTAGATTGCCTCGTTTCCTCCTCACATTGCCTATGTGTTATGTTATTTAGCTGAACCGGTATATGAAAACGGCACTGTAACCCAGCCTGTCAATGTCAAATGTTTCGGGTGTCGGACAGGGCGAACGCGTCAGACAAGTATACCACAATGCTTTACATGCAATTTTTAAACATTTTGCCAAAAATGGTTAGGGTTAAAGTAATGAAACCATAAGGCTCAAACACATATTTCGGGTATCGGACTAGGCGGTTTACGTGACTTCTTACGATTTTTGGCGAAAGGTTGAAAAATTGCGTACACAGCTTTGTGGTAAACTTGTCCGATCAAAAAAGTGTCCAGTCCAACACCCGAAAAATTTAACATTGACAGGCTGGGTTAAAGCGCCGTTTTCATACATGGCGATAAGAATATTCGTCGTAGGCTCCTACGTTTTAAAAGTGTTCTTATCATGAAGTCGATTTCATTTGCTGGCCCAGGGACTAAATATCCGTAAATTACTAAATAATTATTTACTTACATATATTATGTTAAAAATAAAACTTACCCTCTATCTCGACATACATAACACCCACCAAAGAACCGTCTATCAAGAAAATTCCGCGTTCCGACGACTACTTCTTTTGACGCAACACTTACTACACAACGAACATTTGTAACGGCATTGCACATTTTAACCATTGTTTCCTCAACAATTTAATTACACACTATTAAATTCTTACATCCCTTCATTGAGATTGCGTAAAATTAATTTAATTAAAGTATTTATTTACTTTGTATATGATACTTTATTTTTTAAACCGTTCACAAAATAACTGATTTTAGTATTTTAATTTTATGATAGTGTTAGTTAATGAAAAATATACAAAACACTCAGTATAATAGTATACAGAGTGTTTACGGATGGTGTTTACAAGAGGACAAATGTACCAAAAATTATATTGTCCGAAAAAAGTAATTGTTTATAAAATTTTTTGGTTGTAAAAAGATTAAACAATCTTTATTTTACATTTTTAAGTAAAATGTCATAAATAAATTTATTTATAATAAAGTTTGTAATCGATAAAGATAATAATACAAAATTGTATTGAATACCATAATTTGGCGAAAATGCCTTAATCACATTCGTTTACAGCTAAAAAAATGTGTTGTGTAAGAATTTGGAGGAAGCAGGTGATTGACATTGACAGACAAGATTATTATAAGGGGGTGATTGAAAAGCCAATTATGGAAATTTTTGGTGTCATTTCATTATAAAAGTTTAAAATAATTAATATTTATAATATATAATATTAATAGTTATAACAAGTTATTCGAAATGCCTTTTAAATAAATTTTCTAAATGATATTTTCTAAAAATAAAAGTAGTTTAGTCTTGAAAAAAAATGTTTTTCAAGTTTATGCAAACCCTGAAAACAAAATTAACATTTTATTTTCGTAAATCATATTTTTACAAACAAACATTTTTATTAAGAATAACTTTTTCTCGAAAAATTATATTTTTGTCCGTTTGTCTATATATTGTAAAATAACTACACGCAGGGGCGTATTTAAGGAAGGGTTTTTGGGGGTTTAAACCACCCCTTTAGCATGAGTAAGAAGGAAATTTATATAAAAAAGTCCTTTATTTGTAATATTTTTAATGCGTATGGTCATGTAAATTCCCTTCTTAGCAAACGAGAAGCTGCTGTTCAAATTTTTTTTTATAGAAGTCAAGAAATAGTAGCGAGGAAAACAGATAGTATTTTGAAAGAAGGGACCTTTCCTTTGCTCTTCAAAAATTTTGTGACAGAATTCCCAATATTTTTAACTATCAACCCCCCTCATGAAAAAGTTATATGTACATACCACCGTGACTACACGATTTTACAAATTAAAGAAAAAGTATCGGACTCACAGATATACCTTTTGATGCATTTGTCTTCAAAAACAAACATTTGTTGGCAGAAATTGTCATTACACTTTTTTAACTTAAAAAATACGAAAAAAGCAATTTCAACGTTTGTTTTTGCAATTTACTGAAGATTGGTGGAGCAAAACTGACTATATAGGGACTCGTATTCAGAACCTTAAAATAAACAAAATGTCATTTAGGAAATTTGTTAAGAATAATATGGAACTCAACAATGGGGCTGAAATATCTAATTAATTAAAATTTGAAAATGCTTTGATCACATTGTTTACAGCTGAAAATTGTAAGGTGGGAGGATTTTAAACCGCTAATGTTATACAAAAACTAAATTAAATTGACATTAAGCTTAACAAAAAAATAAAGCTGTATGCAAAACTAAAAAATAAAGGTGTTTTACACTTGGAGAAAAATCATGTTTTTAAAGTTTTTGTGAACCCTGTATAAAAAAATTAACATTTTTTCTTCATGAACCTTCTTTTTAAGTAAACATTTTTGAATATGTAACGACATTTTTTCGTCAAAATTATCTTTTTATAAATGTGTTATTGTTGTTGATATTTGTATATTGTTATCGCGGCAATTAATTATAAATATTGGGTTCTATAAATCAATTTTTATTCTGTTTTTCTACAATAGAAAATATTTGTTGAGTTCATCCACTTGTTTCATGGTATAAAAAAAAACCTATCCCAGGGCCTATGATCTTGTGTGAAATTCGTACCTTTCAGTTTCTATTGTGTGCTGAAATTTTACAGTTTACTTCTTATTATCGTACCTTGAATTTCTTTCAAAACAATGAGGCAAAATAAAGGTGCGAATTCATAGACAAAAGATGTGATTTAGTACATTTTACAAACCGGAATTGCGGTAAAAGTTAGGTAATTGCCTTTTATTCAGGGAAAAAACTTTCCAGTGGCAATTGTTGAAGGCAATATATGTAAGATAAAATATGGTTATGTATGATATAAAATTTCATAACCGGCTGATAAAAGGTGCAAATGTAAATTTCTATTGTTTTCTTTTGCAATATATTTTGGAAGATTTTAGACAATGATATTAATTATGTAAGAAAAAATTATTTCACAAGGTACTCCCTTTTTAAAATTTTCTCATCAAAACTAACATTCACAAATGGTAGATATTATTTTTAGTATCCAGGGTCAACCAAATTTATTGTTTGTCATTAGTTACTTTGTTATAGGTCTAAATACAAAATTACTTAAATTGGGACACTGGTATCATTTTAAAAGTTTTTAAGATGCACAGTTAGAAAAATAATGTACAATAGTCTGTTCGAGTTAAAGAGTAAGAAAGGATTTTCCAATGACCTTTTATCCTTTACAGGGATTTTCCTTTAAATGAAATATTCTGTATATATTTTATTAAAATAAATAATAGTTTAAAAAAACTAAAAAACACGCTTTTATATGCAACCGAACTAAAAATTAGAAAATAATTTTTCATTACAAAGAGTTTGTCACTTCAGAATAAAAGCGTGGGGTGCATTTTACTATTTTTAAATAACTTTTCCCTCATAGATATTTGCAAATAGAATAATTATAACATTTAATATATTAAGCACCCCGCGCTTTTATTCTGAAGTGACAAACTCTTTGTAATGAAAAATTATTTTCTAATTTTTAGTTCGGTTGCATATAAAAGCGTGTTTTTTAGTTTTTAAACTATTATTTATTTTCATTTTTAGTTCGATATATCAATTAGTTTTTTAAAAATAAATGCTCCAGTTTATTCACTAAAAAATTCCTTCGCCATTTTGTCAAGAGTAGTATTAGGACACAGAGGATCTGTAAAGGAATTTATTTATCCTGGCGGTCCTAATCAGAATAACGGGATACTGTTTTTAAATTATTGCATTGTCATCGGTCCTTGATACGTGTGCAAAGTTTCAAAGAAATTGAATCGCTGGGAGTTGGTAAAAATTAGGCTCAAAGATTCCGTTACATAGATAAGAAGAAACTTTCAAAGAGTTAAAAAAATACAACATGGTATATACAGACTATCCACGGATGGGGATCACAAGAGGACAATTGAACCAAAAATTTAAGTTTTTAAAAAAATTAATTTTTCATAAAAATTTTGCTTCTAAAAAACATGATTCACGAAGAGAAAATGTTGATTTTGTATAAAGGGTTCGCAAAAACCTAAAAAACATTATTTTTCTGCAAAAGTAAACAACCTTCATTTTTAATTTTTAGGTAAAATGTCATTGGGAAAATGTATTTAGAATAAAGTGTGTAAACAATAAAAACAATATTACAAAATTTTATTTAACTTCATATTTTGGCAAAAATGTACTGTTTAAATTCATTCACAGCTAAAAAATTGTGTTGTTTAGATCATTTTATTATTAAAATTTGAAATAAGTAATTTTTGTTAACTCCCAAATCAGTTTCATGAAACTTTTTGATACCCCTGTATTATTATAGGTCATTAAAAATGAAATAAAATACCCTGTATATTGCAGTACCATTAAAAAAAAAACTTTAAAGAGCTTTAAGAAAATACTAAATGGCTAATGGCCATCCAAATCTGAAGAGTATTTTTAATTTTTATTATATCTACAGATGTAAACACTTGCATATTATTTTTAATTTTTAAATAATATACCCAGGGCACCCACTTGCATATTATTTTTAATTTTTAAAGAATATACCCAGGGCACCCACTTGCATATTATTTTTAATTTTACAGAATATACCCAGGGCCGTACCTACCGGGTGGTGCAGGCACCAGGGCGCAACGCTGCGTTGGCGGAAAATTGTAAAATAACAATGACATTTTGAAATTAAAATGGTTCTTTTTTTGCTCTTCAAAAATAAACTTTATTTTTATACCTGAATTTACAATTCTCTTGTAGGGGCGGCCAATAGTTTATAGGCCCTGACCCCTGAACCCAAGCTGTGGCTATTTTTGAATTTGACAGTTTTTGAATACAAATAAAGACACAAATATTGTCCAGTAAACCCTGTTATATGGACATGTGTCATAAGTAAAAGTACGATTTAATAGGTTTTTTGAACTAAAACCAATAATAAACCTGTTGTTTAATTAGATAGTACTTAAAAAAGCATTCAAAATACTGAATGTTACATGGTCAATTTAAAGTTGAGTACCTTACACCGGCTTTTACTAATCAAATAATTGCACTATTACAAAAGTAAACATCGTTTTTAAACAATGAGTGTTGATTAAAATACATATCTTCTTGCTTGGTAATGGATATGTCTATTTTAATTTATAAGCTATAAAATTTAATTGTTATTTTTATACCAGACGGCCGGCACCTGTAGATTTCTGTAACTTTCAATAAAAATAGCTTTGTTTTAAAAAATATCATATCAAGTGACATATTTAATATTTGCCTCTTAAGTTAAAACAATATTTATTTAGGGGACAGAAATGTACAGACCATATTTTTTACAAATAATAACACAAAAAAGCAAATTTTATCAAACTTATAAACACGCTTTATTTTTAAAATAAAATTTATGCTTTAATAATGTTTTATTAAATTAATTTAAAAAGTTGCATAACAATGTTTAGGTAAAATGTATTTATTAAAAGTTTTTTAAATCTATATATAGACTAAAAGCTGATGCGGGTTGACAGTTAATAGTTAAACATTTCTTTTACTACTATAACGGTTAACCCATTATTACCTTAATTTGCCGTAGAAAAAATATTAAACAAAAATACTCAACTACAAATAAAAAATAATTTGCGTCATGTGGGTGATTCTGGTGGTCAAGCATTTTGTATAATACGTCTATGTCTATCCTTTAACTTAATAATAACATTGAATATAATAATTAAAAATACTTTAGCTTAATTAATATAATATTTAAAGAAAATAATATAAAAGGTAATGAAATTGCTTATTAGACTTATTTGTACGTTAAAACAGATGCATGGTAAGTAATTAAATTTTATTTTTCCCAAAACTAATATGTTTTTTAAAAAATCATTGATAGTATTTTTATTGAGCACCAAAATGAGATGTTCTCGTATCGTTTTGTTTTCTTTAAGCTTTCTCGTCATCCTAATCAGGATTTTGATGCAGAAATGGGAGGTTTTTATTTGGGTACATGCCAACCTAAAAGAATGGAACCGCATCGGTGCTGCTCTCGGGGTATAACGAGATGACCCTGTTTAGCTCTATTGACCTCTATGAAGTAGCAGCAAAGATTAATAATGTAGCAGATCTTTAGTTAAAAAAAAAAGATAAATAAAAACCCCTCAAAAAACCCAAACTTTAAACAACCTAAAAATTAACGTTTCGGTGGCAAGTATCAGAAAAAAATAAATTAGAAGATAACAATTTAAAAAATTAACCTATTTTTAATAATAAATTTTTAAAATTTTAAGATTAAAGCTCAGGATATTCTGAAAAGCATTTATACAGGGTGTTTCTTTATTGTAGTAAGAAAATTTAAGTGCGTATTTTTATGAATAAAAGTTTATATAAACATGGATCCTCAAATTTTTCGTTCTCAAGATACAGGGTGTACTTTAACTTGTGTAACTTTTCAAAAAAAAACCTAAATATTACTAAAACATTTTTTTAGTAAAACTTGTTAGACTAGATATACAGGGCCGCCGAGAGTTATGCCGGGCCCCGGTACAAGGAAAAGTTACGAGCCCCCTTAAAAAAAAGTGTACGTAAAAAAATTTGAAGGGCAAAAAAAAAAAAGATAAAGGTCTTCACGTTTAAAAATAACACTGTATATGTGATACTGTGCATAAACTACTACAAAAAGCCTATTAAAAGGTCTATTCTTTACATCACTGTATCCTAGAAACAAAGCATTTTCGGACCTAGCTTTACGAGTATATGAACTTTTTTCATAATATTGGTTCAGGAATATGACCTTAGATTTTCTTACCGCAATTGGGAAACACCCTCTATAAGTAATATATCGCTTATAACACTCATTTATTTTATCTTGATAAAGATGGCAGACTTGCCACCGAAACGTTGCTTTTTAATTTGAATTTCTGTTATTTTTTTAAAGGGGTTTTTTTAAATTTTGTTTTAGGCGATCTGCAAGTTCATAGGGGTCAATAGGGCTAAACAGGATCAGCTAGTTATAGCCTGGGACCAGGACCAACGCGGTCCTATTTTTTAAGGTTGGCGTGTACCCAAATAACAACCATCCAATAAAATATCTTTAATATTTGAAATATCTTCACAATAATATAAGCTTATACTAAAAAAGGAATTCCATTTAGAATAGATTATACAGGGTGATTCAAAAATCAATCACGAAACTTAACCAAACAATTCTACAACAAAAAATAAGAAAAAACTTCATTAAACCTATGTCCTAAACGTCTTAGTTTTTAAACTACGGGGTGATAAAAATAAAAAAAGTTTCTTTTTAATATTTAACGCACCGTAGTTCATAAACTAAGACGTTTAAAACATATGTATAAGTTTTTTCTTATTTTCTATTGTAGAATCGCCCCGTAAAGTTTGTCGGTTGAGTTACTGGACGTATGTATGTAGGTAATTTGATTGAAATTGATGAAAACTTTGATGTCTATTGGTGCCTAAACGATGAGGTTTATCGACTTTAATAAAGAGTACTTTATTTTTTAATTTTTTGATTGTCTATAAAATGTCGCCCCCAGCTTTGCGATATCTGTCAAAATGAAAAAGTTATGATGTAAATAAATTTTAAGTTTTAGATAAACTGCCCTCTGGCGGTATTTAAAAAAGTACTTTTGTCTTAAAATTTTAGAATCTGCAAAGCTCGATTTGTGTGCCAAATATCAACTGGATTGGTTAAAAAATAAATGCAATATGGCGAAAAAACCAAAATAAAAATTGAACTTTGACGGCTTGTAACTCGAAAACGAATGACATTTTGAAAAAAATATATGAAGCTTTACCCTTATTTTGTCAAGTAGAATCACCCCCTTAAGTTTTGTGATCGATTTTTGAATCACCCTGTATGTAGTTGGGAAAATCTATAGTTAAAAATTAGCTCAAAACTATCTTCATAATGAAAAAAATAAATATATGGATACCTGTCAGTCTTAACTTGTTTTTAATCTAATCATTTAATATTGTACTACTATTCGGAACTTATCTAAACAAAAATACCTATATTTTAATTTTTTTTCGATTGTGCATCGAAATCCTGGTCAAGAGACCTCCACAGATTTTTTGCGGCATCGCTAGATTTTTTTAGAAAAAATTGTTGAAACAAAGCAAGTTCAGAATTCCAAGAAAAGCTTTAATATTGAAACTAATATTCTTTTATCGTAGAATAATAGAATACCTTTCGTTCTACACAAACAAAACTTTATTTTTATAGACAAACATTTTTTGATTTATTTTATAACAGATTTCGCGCAAATAATTAAAAAACTACATAACTGATTTCTCCGGAAAAAATATTATGATAGTCTATTTTTTCGCATTATACTACACGGCGCGAATTTCGATTAAAAACTAAGCCTACTACGATAGCCCTGCTTGGCTGCGAGTTCGCGTAGGAAAACAAACGCCAAGTCCATCGGCGCGAAAAGCGTTTCACTGAATGGAAATCCGCTAAAGGTGGCCGTAGACGATCGATTTTAATTGCCGGGCACTAAAAGATCGGCGTTTATCGATTGAACCCTAAATTATGCATGTCATCTTAACATTTTTCCGTGATTCTAAAAATAAAGGTATTGAGCTTACAAAAATAATGGCGTTCTAGGCCCAAATAAAGCCGATGAATGAGTTCTTTTTAATGTATAAAAAATATAACTTGCCTAGTGTGTTTATGTAGTAAAGACACAAAACAAATTAAATTTTGTTTTTTAAATTTAAGTTTATTGTACAGGGTGTCGCCAAATTAGCACTCCAATAGTACTCTGTTAATTATATTATTA
The DNA here is from genome assembly GCA_014170235.1 of Listronotus bonariensis. Classification (NCBI taxonomy): domain Eukaryota; kingdom Metazoa; phylum Arthropoda; class Insecta; order Coleoptera; family Curculionidae; genus Listronotus; species Listronotus bonariensis. The sequence continues at coordinate 59,321 of JACEGR010001355.1, forward strand.
GCATACATTAGACGTACAGGGTGGCCCAATTGTTCGAGGAATACCAATAATTCTGTTGCTCAACAAGATAATATAACATAAACTTTGAAGTATTTATAGCTTTTTCTATGAGGGGGGAAGAGGGGTAGGCAGGAGGAACAAAAAATTGTTTATTGTGGTATTGGTTCATTATTTTGTCGGTTTTTGGCATTGTTTGAAGTACAGTTACATGCATAAAAAAAGTCGTACAAGTATTAAAAAGAAAAGAAACCTACCTTATTTTTGCGTAAAACTAACTTTGTTGGGTGTTTTTTCTTAAAAGTTATTAACTGTCATAGGTTTTCCATAAAAGAAAATACTGGCGTGCACTACTTTTTACAATATCTGGGTGGCAATGCTTAACAAATTTTGACATTGTCAGTAAAAATGCAACGTCAATTATCTGGAATTCGAAAGGTTTAAGTAGTCTGCGGAATAAAAGAATGATAAATATTTCCTTAGAGTTTTTATTTATTTTAAGTTGACTTATTTACACCTATGTACGCCTTTTTATGAATATTACTGTACATGAGCTATACAATTCATAGAAAAGGGAGTTTTTAATAATAAGTGTATTTTAATACCATAAATTAATTCTGTCAAAATGTAAAATGTTTGGAAAAAATAGCAGATACGAGGTATTACAAGGTCACACGCTATATAAAAGTGTTTGTGTTATGTGTACCTATAAAAAGTATATATTTTTTTAAAATTAGTTTAAGATGATTTATACAATATAGCTGGTTTTACACTGATCAAATACTTGATACAATTTGTTTGAAGACAAAAGTGTAAAATAAGAAATTATTTGACAAACTCATTTGAAGCAAATATCAGAGTAAAAACCAAACACCACACCAATCACGATAAAATTGAGGTTTAGTAGTTGCCCTTGTTGCCAACTGCCAATTTTTAATTCATTGGGTTGTTAGTTTTAAAGTTTTGCAGCAAAAATGTGATGACAAAACGTTTTAATCCTTCAAACAAATTTGACAAGGCGATCTTGAATTTCTTTGATATTCAATTTTCTGTTTTATCTTATCAAATTTTTTCAAGGTAAACTTGATCAAACTTATTTGACAAGACGTTTGATAAGTGTAAAACCAGCTATAGGAAAAAAATAAAACCCAATAAAATATTTCGAATATCTTACCTTCACGAAGAATTTATAATAAAGAAATTATCAAATAGTTGGCGTTGGAACTTACCTGAAAAAAAGAAACACAGATTAGAAAATTACTTTTAAATAAAATATTTCAAAAGTGCTTCATAAAAAATTTCAAGTTGATTAGGGGTGCAATTAGGGGTCGGGGCTGAGGGGGAAGGCTAAATTTGACGATTAGCCCCCCAAAATCAGGGACCACCGTTTCAACCAAATTTGATTTAATTAAATTACTATAAAAAGCGGCCATAATTTGAAGATAGAACTCGCTTGGACTGCTATACTTATAATATGTATATTTTTTATATCTTTGTTAAAATAATTTTTCCGAATGCTTTACTGATTTAAAGTTGTTCTTTTGTATTATATTTACCATATATTATTCCATAGTTTCATGCTAGTTTTCTTAAAAAATCCCGAGGACGCAGGTAATACGACGGATAAAAAAAATCTGGTTACTATTTTCAAAACACAAAAATATACATTTTGTCTTTAAAATGGCTTAAAACATTTCTGATCTGAGTGAAAATACTATCGTTTATGGACAACTTTTTTCCTAATTCTTGATTACTTCTTTTAGACTTTACTTCCTTTCCGGTTGTAATAACGGCTAATGTCGGTCTACATTAGACTACTGCGACTGTAACGTGAGGAATATATGATAAGTTGTCTAAAGTTATTTTAAATTCTTTTAGACAGGCAAGCTTGCGTTCCGCTAATGAGCAAAGGCAGCTTTTAATTCCATTATTTGTTTAAAATGATGAAACAAATATACGGTGTGTAACATATTAGAATAAAAACACAACGAGGATTCAGTGTGATCCCAATTTCAAAAAATTAGATGATTAAAGCTTTATTAAAGTAAGTACTAATAGTGTTCAAAGAAATAAATTTAAAAGATCTTTCCATTACAGTGAGGCCCTAAAGTCCGTCGCTTCTAACTTTTTACCGTTCGATATATTTTTATGAAACTATGAAAATATGAACAAGGTCTGCATTGTCTGCATTTTTTGACATATCAAAGAAAGCTTAAAATATTAAGGTGACAGCTGGGCGTCATTTTTAAATATATTTTTTCAAATAGAAATAAAAAAAAGAATAATATAAATTATTGCAAATTTTTGACCAAGCTAAACCCTTTTTATTTAATACTTAATTATTTTTAGTTGTATAATTTTCATTTATTCTGAAAATACCTTTTCAAGTTTCTTATTAACCTAATAGAAGTCGTCAAATCATTTTATAATTTTGTGTTCATGTAGGTTGGAGTATCTATTTTAGAATACAGAGCATAAGCCAATAAAATTTCAAAGTTGCTTTTTGGCCAAAATAATGGATTTCTATCCCATAGTGCGTTAGAAGCTTCCAAGTGAGGTATCACTAGAGCAGGGATGGCGAACTTTTACTTATCGACGTGCCATCAAAAATAGTACAAAAATAAAAAAGAAAATCACATAGAACTGCCATCCTTGGTATATTTGTTGAAATTTTGTTATTTTGAGTGATTTTTCTAATTTTCTACTAAAAAAATCTGTCAAGCACTCGCGGCATCACAAGACACAACAAATGAATGCTCCTTTAGAAGCCTATTCACTGTAGTGTTTGAAAGACTAAAGAGAATCTTGGTGCATCGAGTGTTTGACAGATTTTTTAGAGTATGAACTTAGAAAAAATCACCTCAAATAACAAAATTTTAACAAATATACCAAGTTTGACGGCCGTTTTATGTGACTTGCTGCCTTTTTTTGTAATACTAATTCGGAAAAAATGTAAAGGCCAAAACCTAAACTAGTTATAGATATAATAAATTTATTTTGATAACGACTTTTAATTTTTATAATGGGCGAAAAATGGGATGTAGTATATTCAGTTCATTGGGCTGATCATTAACCGCCGTCTTTTGAAACTACTTACAGTACCTTCCTCAATTCTTAAGAAAGCAACCTAAATCTGAAAAACAAAATTTACCGATGTAGGAATATTCCCATTGCCAACTTAAAAATGTTAGCTTAAATAGACAATTTATACCTATTTCACATTTTTTGTGATTTGGTGTTTGTGAGCAGTGGTGTGCTTAAAATACTGTGCCACGTGCCATTGGTTCGCCATCCCTGCAGTAGACCTTTTTTTTATTTTAAAAAGATATACAAAAATGGCGCATTAGCCACACTAAAGTGCACAAGAGGTAGTAAGGTTTCCGTTCGTTCTCGGTCGTGGTAGGACGTTGGAAGGGAGTCCGTGGTATCGTGCATGAAGGATGTAGAAGACGTTCTGGTGCCCCGGGGAAGATAGGAAACTCACAGCTGAATTTGAGAAGGCATCTTTTTTCATGCGCGATACCAGTAGCAGTTCCAGGGAAGATGGCCGAAATTCATGTCACTTCATAAGTTCAAGATTAAATAAATAGTGAAAGAATCCGAAATTAATGGGAGCTACAGAGCTCGACTATCCAGATTTTCCCCGAATGTGCTGGTAAAGGGGATCAGAACCAAGAATAAATAAACCAACCAAACAACCAAGAGGTAGTAAAAGAAAAAAAAGATGACTTGTTAATCCGGTAACGGCTAAAGAAAATTAATTTTATTCAAACCGTTTTATACTGCTAGCAATAATAATAGCATAATACACCATAACCGGCAATTTCGTTTTATATGTATTTAAAATTTAAATAGTACAGTTAGAAGGCAATTAATTCATCAAGTATCTAGTATTTAATCGGTAGCGGCGTATAATTAGACGTAAGCGTAGTAATAACAGCAAATACCAACAATAACAAAAAATTGAGATAGGTTCCGATATCTTATTTTAATTACTGGTAAAGATTAGCATTTACGAATATTGAGTAATGGTAACTAGTTTGTAGATTATACGGTGATAAATAATCGATTGCAATTAACTTATTATTTTAAGCATCTTGGTGAGAGCTTAAAGCAAAAAGGAAAAAACATATCAAAAAATTAGCCAACCTAAAATTCTTGTTTTCCCGACGTTGCTACCTCCCGGACTATAAGCGCTAGACAGGGGAGTTTTTAAAAAGTTTATATCGAGTGGGGATTTTTTGGTGACTAATTTCTCTATGAATAAGGTGCTTTGGAATGAAATAGGCGCGAAAAGGAGGGAATAAAATGGCATTTTTTTGCTCTTCAAAAATTTTTTGGTGGAAAATAGGCGCTCCGGGAATTTTAACCTAGGGCGCCTCAAACAGTTAATACGGCTCTGTATGATGTGCTATTGAAAGGTAGTAATATCATATATATATATTAATTTTTTTAAAACGATTAAAAAAATTAACACCCTCTGTGTGCATTTCCGGACCCATGATTATATGAACATTTCTTGATATTTTTCGATATAGAATTTGCCCCCATTTTAATGGAATGTCAGACAGAAATTTTGGCTAATGTAAACATTAAAAAAAAATTATCGGACATACATTTTTGACCACAATCACTTGACGATGGTTGAATACATTACGTGTGAAAGCCAAAAACCGAGAATAGAATATATTTTTGACCGTTTACATTAGGCAGAATTTCTGTCTGACATAAATTATCATGCAATAAATGTCAGATGTAAACCTACCATAAGGTCCGTTTACATCTAACATTTATTGCATAATAAATATGTCAGATAAAAATTCTAGCTAATGTAAACGGTCAAAAATGTATGTCTGATATAAATTTTTGACGGTTGGCTTTCACACGTAATGTATTCAGCCATCGTCAAGTGGTTGTGGTCAAAAATTTATGTCCGATAGGATTTCTTTTATTTTTTACATTAACCAGAATTTCTGTCTGACATAAATATTATGCAATAAATGTCAGATATAAACCTACAATTAATAGTAGGTTTATTTCTGACATTTATTACATGATATTTATGTCAGACAGAAATTCTGGCTAATGTAAACCGTCAAAAATGTATGTCCGATAAAATTGTTATATTGTTTATATTAGCCAGAATTTCTGTCTGACATAAATATCACGCAATAAATGTCAGATGGTAACCTACGTATTAAATGGTTGAGGTCGGGGACGCGAGAAAGGACACATAGGAAAATTTCCAATCTATGCTAGGTATACGGATATTACCTATAAGTAAGTGAAAATGTCATAAATTACAAATACTATATCTACTTTAAACAAGTATTATAATCTGACTTTGAAGACATAAATAAATAAATAAATTTAAAGTACCTACTACCTACATACGCATTAAGTGAGGTAAAGTAATTTAATTTCATTTTCGTAAGACCTACTACAAGCAGCATTTCCCAGCAGTAAGTACGACAACTTATTGTCAACAGTGACAGGTTGCTTGTACAAACAAGGCAAGTTCATGCCCATAGATTAAATTTCATTGGAGCGACTTTCATTCATGAGAACACACAAGAGAATGTGCGGCTTTTCCTTTACAAGAGTTCATACATTTATTACTTGAATGTGCACCCACGACTACAGCAGCAGTACAGCACTATTTTAGGTTTACTGCACACAAGTGGTTGTCAATAGAGATTTTGCAGCCTCTTTTAAGAAATTTATCTTGCGTCTGCGCTTTTGACACAAAACCTTATTTTTGCCTGTGGTTTACCGATTTTAAAGTTTACGAAAAATCAGTACTTACTTTTATTCTCCATGTATTGATATTTAAATATATTCAAAAAGTTCTCTTGATTTTGTTTTTTAAAGTAGATGTAAACAATACAGTATAAGAAAAACAGCAAAACACAAAAAGTAAGGTTAGGTTTGGTAGTAGAATAAAAAGCACGTGTGCCAGATTGTAACATGTTAATTGAATCGTTTATTTCAGAAACCCCTATCTCCAGAATATTACATTTTGAGTAAACTAATAAAAACTACACAGTTTCAACAAAAACAATTTTTTGTGATAAAAAACAGTTTTGAAGCCGCCCGACAGACGTTTTTAATGTGCATAGATAGGGGATTTCTGCACAAAACGATGTGTTTACCCCTATATAATTCAATTTTACCCAAAAGTCAATTTCTAAGATATTGGTCGATATGGGCTTTCTGAAATAAACGATTCAATTAATAACTGATTTAAAACATCATTAAAAATGCAACTCCGTTTTAATTTCTTTACACTATTTTATTTTTCTTACTGCTATGGATTTTTCGCTAATTAGGGCCTATGTATCAATGATATTTTTATTAATACGGCATTAAAATTTCAACCTTCTTAAATAATTGATATTAAAAATTCTTGAATTCGGCAACCACGTAGTTTAAGAATAACGATAACGATAACAATAAGCTCTTCGGTATTCATCCGTAATTAAAGGAGTCCGGTATGGTTAATAACGATAACGGATCATGTTTGCATTACTGCGTAGTCTCAGAATAACGTTAACCACAACGGAATTGCAAAATAATGTCCCAGAAAAACAAAAGGTATTTTCGTTTCAGGTTGGGACCATATTTGGGTGTAACGAAAAGTCATTTTATAAAAATATATGATTGGGATACCAAAATCATTTTTTTAAATCTTCGGAGAATCCACAGCGGTTAAAATCCCAAATACTAACGTACCGTGGGTGTCCTAAGCGAGGTAAGAGGGAGTTTTTTAACATTCATCTTGCATTAATAATTCACTATTAGAGCTCAGCATATTTACTATAAAAGAAATTAATGGTTAATTAAATAATCAATTTTTTTATAAAAATGTTATTTAACTGCAAAAATTAGATTGCTTCGATATACTATAGAAAATTTTCTGTCTGTACTTAAAATATAAATTGGAAAATCAAAATTTCAATTAGGTATAAATTTCTCCCAAAAGGTGCTAATTAGATTATACGGTGTTGTTTTTGCGAAAATAAATATTTTAAAATGCCGTTTCGATATTCGTATAGGATCATTTATAGCTGAGATTATTAACATTAATTCTTAAAACTGCGTAAATACATACAACTCTTTGACTTAACAATCCACTTATAAGGGGTGATTTATTTAGAGGTATTTTTTCCAGTAGGTATTTTTGGATAGATGGTTCAAATTTCAAACTGTCATGGTATTTTTGTTCAGCAGTGTTTGGCAATTTATCCTGGAAAGATTTAGCCCCTGGCACAACGTCTAAAACTCTATTATGAAAATCATCATTCTCCGAGAAATGTGTTTTGTGCGCTTCGGGCAACTATGGTCGATAATCAGCGTATTGAGTACAAAAATTTGGACTTCAATTTTTATTATTGGATAATTCTTGACCAAATGAGCCACATCCAGCACGTAGTGCAGAAAATATAGCGGCAGTAGCTGCAAGTGTACGTGATTATTCTGAAGAATTGATTTGGCGCTCGGAAATTGGAGCTTAAGAACAGACCATGTTTGGTGCAGTTAAGGCCATCATTTGAAAACCATAAAATAAAAAAAAATAAATGTTCGATATATTTCTTCCGTATGATAATAAATATTACTTAATAAAAGTAGTAGTCTCTTTGAGAAAATGGACAGATTCTTAAGTATTACTTAATAAAGTTAATTTTTCTGATTATTTACTTTTTTTAAAGAACCTTCAAATGAATCACCCCTTAGATATCGAGAAAACTGAGAAAAATGTATAATAATTCTAAAATACAAAAATAATTCTGATAGCGACCTCAAACTTAGGTACTTTGCCAGCCACTTTAGTTATACCATTTTTGTTTTCGATTTGCAAAAAAATAAAAAATATATACACGCTTACTTTTAATTATTGAATTTCGTGTAAAAAGGCGTTTTAAATTAAGTTACTTAATCAGATTCTTAGGACAAAAGAAGAATATTTAATGTCATTGCCTCAAAGTTTTGCAATATTTGTATACGTAGAAATTTCCTGTCCAAAGTCGCAATTTATAGCTTTCTCCGCAGATCTTTAATAATATTATTATTGGCCATAATAATTTGACTGCTATAATTACAATGTTTCTATAACAGGAAGACCGGTTTTATTATTATTAAATCATACTTTTAAAATACGTATGGAAGCTAGGCTCTTCCAAATCAAGTGTAAAGACATAAAGTTAACCATATACGCCAATTTGTAAATCCTAAAATGTCTAATTAATAAATAATTGTTTTAAATGTGTATTTTAATTAACTTATTTTAATTAATTAGCATATGCCTTCCTATAAGTATTCACATGGACATTAATTAAATTATTACTGTATATTTACTGAATTTACTAGTTTTTGTCATATTAAATGATGTCCCTACACAATTTTTCATTAAAAAAAAACAATTTGTTGTTAAAATAAAAATTAACTGTTATATTTGGAAGATACAGTGCCAACTTCTATTTTTATACTAAAGAATCCTTATCCATTATCCATAGATTTGCACTAAATGAAGTGTCTATAAACCTAAAAGAGTCTGTTTGAATGTAATAGACAATGATATATTTATCATGAGTAACGGTGATACTAAAAGAATTTCGGAATTTCATTGTCTTTATTTTAACTTTTTACACAACGTTTTGGGCAGTCCTATCTTTGTCCGTTTCAAGTGTAAACTATAAGTTTACACCTAAAAACGGACAACGATAGGACTGCCCAAAACGTTTTGTGAATAATTAAAAATAAAGACAATGGAATTCCGAAATTCTTTAGTATCACTTTAAAAGGGTCCACTGCCAATAACTACAAGATAGAACTCTATTGGATTGGATACTTTAAAATGGAAGCTATGAGTGGATCAGATAGACGCATTATCTAAATGTTTTTGTAGTTCAAAACCAGTTGTGGGATGCATATTTTAAAGATGGTTATGTTATCACCTCAAATTTAGACGGTTCAAGAAAGGATATATAACAGGGAAAAATTGGCAAGACTGGGTAAAGTCCTATATTTCAAGGGTAATTATTTAGTTTACGGTTTTCTGCTATTTTAACGATTTTTTTAATATTTTAATGTACATGTTATCTATTAGTTGTCCTTAATAATAATATGAAGGCGCAGTTGTAAATTATTATAATTTTTTTACAATAAAAAAGGGAATATGTCCATTTTTTATATGGACAATTGGCAACGTTGTATAAATGTTTAATAATAAACGAGGGATTATAAAGGGTGGCCAGGTTAATTCTGGTTAGTCAACGCTTTTTTACATCCTTGAATTATACCAGATACTAATACGTCTAAAATCTTTTCCTTTTATTCACTCATAAATAGAATCAGACCCTTCCGATGTTGACAAATGCTTTCCATATTTAGCATGGTATAACTGATGTTTTTAGTCGTTTTTTTTCTTACTTTTAGGTTATGAATTAACGATTTTCATATTTTTTATCTTTTTTCTCAAAAATGTGTGGAAAAATGTAATGTTTACTTAATTTTACATGTGATGTTCAGTTTCATTAATTCGTTTTACCAATTTTACCCCGCCCAGCACCCGTTTTACCACTCCCCGGTCCCGTAAGTTTGTTTACTGATATTTTTTTAAACGGAATATTTTGGATGTGCGCCACTTACGTTTTATTTAGAAGAGTGTCTAAAATATGTAAGTATACTAAACTGTTACCATTTCAAAATCTGATGATCAATCTAGTGGCGTCTAGAATTTGTGCTTTTGGTTTTACGTTGTTTTAAAAGTTATGTTTCCAAACAGTTTTTAAGTAAAGTTAAAAGAGTTGCAACTTAATAATAATTAAAAATTGCTGTTAAAATTGTTGTTCTAAAAATACTATAAACTTTATTTCTCCGGCACTGATGTTCTGGTTAGTGTCTCGAGTTTACTCTATTACAATATAGTTGAAAAACTTAATTAACTACTTTTTGGCGGTATGAAAACCCCTATGTTCTGGTTGGTATAAATATATATAAATATTTTAAGAGGCGGATAACAATTTTATTGTTGAAACACCCTGTGTACTGTATAAGCAGTACCATTAAACATACTAATTACGTTAAAAGATAAATGATAAACGTAAGTTTAATGACTGTTCCAAAAAGCATGTCCCTTTCTATTTTTTAATGCCAAATATTACACAATAACCATTTTAAATCAATAAATTTACAATAGCTCAGGGCCATTGGCAATGTTTATTTATCTTCTGATACCAGTTTGCAAAAACCACACGGGCTAGTGTTATTTTTTTCTTGCGGTCTGCTAATGAAGAAATGAAAGTTTACCGAACCTAACCCATAAAAATCGAACTATATTTGCAATATTTTACTACAAAACTATTACAAAACTAACTAGTATAGAAACAATGATTCACCAAAACAATGTATTTTAAAAATATTTCAAATGTTTAATTTTAGTATTAATGGAAATAATTAGTAATGTACAGAATTGAGAAAAGAAACACAATTGAGGGGTCTAGTTTTAAAGTGTACAATCTCCATTTATACATTTTAATACAACAGCGAAATTTGTGTCCCAAAAGTTGATTTTTTTTGTGCTAAACCTAAATAATTCCCTTTTAGGCCATGACTTCATTCGAAACAGAGTGTTTAAACTTAAGAAAGAATTCATTACATTCAACGTATAGGTTCTTTACTCATTTTTTCTTAGTTATAACCAAAGTCGGTCTATATAAGGTCACGACATTCGGCCATATTGCTTTGACGTGTTATGACGTCACATCTCCCATTTTTCGGCCATGTTGTTCAGTGCCGGAGATATACAGTTTATTGTATTAGTAGAACAACCATTTATACAATAGTTTTTAATTATTATTAAGTTGGAAATTCTTTTACTTTAAATAAAAAACATTTGGAATTACATCTTTCAACAAATATCACTACCAAAACAATGTAAAATGAAATGCGCAAATTCTAGACGCCACTGAATCAGCATTGATTTTACCCAGTCTTGCCAACTTTTCTCCGTGGAGTGCCCTTCCTTGCGTCCCCGACCTCGAACCGCTTAAAAGTTGAGGATAACCTTATAAATATAAATTAACCTTGGTTATAACATAAAAATTTAATTTTGAAGATGGTATACTTTGAAACTAGCCCTTCAATTATAGTAGCTGTTTCCTAAAGCTTTGTACAGAGCGTCCGGATTGTTACAGTTGGAGAGTATAGAGCTTTTCAAGGATGTTCAATGTTACGTCATACATTGTTGTTCTCGCTTCATGTCGTTTAAATCAAGAGTGACAAAAAAATAACGTCATTGACGAATGTCTAAAAAAAATCGTTAGCAATCGGTCAATGTCAGTTACTGTCATTATTGATTTTCGATATTTTAGGCATCTCAATTTTTTATATATTTTATATATTTTTGTAAAAGTTGAGTAAATGGGAAAACTATAAGTGTTTAGTGCCCAAAACAAACCTATTTTGCGTGACGTTTGTGACCCCGTGTCTAACATCAAACATTGAAATTTTCCGTTGTTAGCTCAAAATAATTTAAAACGTTTAATGCCGTTTTGTGATTCCAATATTATACTTTTTTTTATATATTAGTGTTTGTGTGTTGTTATTATTAAATATACCGCAACGAGACACAGAAGCCAAATAAGTTATTATTCTAAAGTTATTAAAATATTTTTAAATGAAGACAGAAGCAGGCAAACCTCTTTAACCTGTGAGTGCTGTATTTAATGTATTATTATTATGTATTTATATAATTTTAGTAAGACCGCAATGTCGTATTGATAACATTATATCATTAATAAATATTCTAACGTGAAAATTAAAACGTCAATTTTATTTTTGGTTAAGTATATGACATAATATACTAATAATTTCGATATGACGTCATGTAACTTGACGTAACATTGTACATCCTTGAAAAGATCTTTATATTATCTTCTTTCTTATTAGAGATAGAGACTGTGGATTTTTGTTCTTAACGTACAGAGAAAATAGTATATTGTGTATCTTGAACGACTTTTCTTCACGATAGTCCACCAAGAGTACGGAAATATGCTTTTCTTACGAGTTGCACATACTATTTTTTCTTCGATTAAAAAGTTCTTTAATTTTTGTCTTAAAAAGCATTACATATTATTATTTTTAGTTTAATAAATATAAAATTCTTAATAATTTTATATCAGTATATGTAATACGTTACTGTGGGATCACATTGTATTGTACTGTTAATTGACTTTGGCAAACGTCATCAGTGAACATTGAAAGAATAGAAAACATCTAGGAAAAGGATAGCGTTCGGGAATAATATTCCCGGCCATGGCCATTCGATTGGAGAAAAGTTTTTTTTCATTTCGCAATTCAGTAGCTTATAACAAAATTAGGTAAAAACTGACAATAGTAGATATTTTTACGAAGAATCCAATGGTGTACTTAGATTTAGAATATTTGTCAAGATAGGTGCGCTTTTTTTATAAAAGCACAAAGTTAAATGGCTTTTGAAAAAAAATTAATAGTGGCTCATTTGCTAAATGTACTGCAATTATTTTTATATTCAGACTGTTATAATTGCTTACAATAATCAACTGTAATACATACACGTGTTTTGATTACTAGTAATCAATTTATTAGATATTTGACTAATTAAGTTGGAAATAATTGTAAACCATTTAAATATTAATTACAATCTAAATCCTATTGAAAAAAATATAAATAATTTTCCTTTATACACCGTGTCCATAAAGTCTTGCAAAGCACGTTAAGCCTTTTGTTAATTTGTGCATATTTTACACTCACGCCAATTAAAGGGTGCCACAACAGCACACAACTTTTAAAATTCATATTAATAATTTTTGATAACCCCCATAAGCAAGCATGATGCTTTAGCCCCTCGCCAATGACTTACCATCAGGGTTAAAACCCGAAATTATCCGATAGCGCCCGAACGGTAAAACTTAAGATTTTCGCGTTTGCGTAAATTAATTTAAGATCTTAGCACAAGTATAACGGCCATTTTCTACGTCACGTGAATTTTGACATTTGACAGATGGTAATGACCACGCCCTAAATAACGCGTTGCGCAAGATTCCTAAATTTTAAATGACGTCAGAGATTTTAAGATAATAAGCTCCTCCGGAAGACGAAGGCTAGTCAACCCCCATATTCTCCCTACTTCAATCCTATAACAAGAAGACAGCTTCGTATTAATTTTAAATTATATTTCATTAAAAACTTTAGGAGATGAAATTGATGCGTAAATAATTTATTTTAGAGTGGAAATAAAAGATGAAAATTAGGATGGCTGCTGGGCTTTTTAATGGCGATATAATAAACAGGGTGTTCCATTTAAATTTTTTGTCCTACCTACCAAATTTCGGACATGTACGTAGGGTGTTCAGTAAGTTTTGAGATACTTTGTAACTAAATGGTGCAGGAAAGTAACATTGATGTTTTTTGTTTGTACATGTCATGTCATGTCGTAGTCCTACATAGTTATTAGTAAACTATCAGTTTTGCGCCAGTTCGTGTCCAGCGATTTTAGCGCAATGGTGTCGTAGACGACTAACGAGTGCCGTGCAATTTTGAAATACAACTTTTCACGTAGGTTATCTCAAGAACAGTGTTTAGAAGAAATGAAGCCTATACTTGGTGATGATTGTCCATCTCGTGCGACCATATACAGATGGTATAAACAATTTCAGCGGGGCTCATTTTCGCTTAAAGACGCTTCACGCTCAGGTCGACCGTGTGAAGTAGTTACCCCAGAAAACATATCTACCGTCCAAAAAGCTATAGAAACAAACCGACGAATTACATATCGACAGTTAGAAGAGACATTGAACATTAGTTTTGCAACATTACACACGATCATACACGAGCACTTGGGTTTTAGAAAAATTTGTACTCTTTGGGTTCCACACAAGTTAACTCCCGAGCAGCAGACACAAAGAGTGAATTGGTGTAAAAAAATTATGTCCAAATTCTAGGAGGGTAAACTTATCTTTATTATTACGACGTCCCAACTAAACAATAGAATAAGATATGGGTTCTCGAAGGTGAAGAAACTCCGGCAAGATCTGTAAAAAAAATAATGATAGTTATTTTCTTTGGTTCAAGAGGAATAATTGAACGTGTTGTGCTCCGAGAACAGAAGACCATAAATGCTCTCTGGTACACTACAGTATTCCTTTCAAAACTTATAGATACTTTTGGAACATCCGCCTTATAGCCCCGACTTGGTGCCATGTGACTTTGGGTTGTTCCTTTTGTCAAGAGCCAACTGAAAGGACAAAAGTTTAAAACTGAAGACGCGCTAGTAGAGGCCTGGGATAAAATATGCGCTGAAATTTCGAAGGAAAAGTGGAAAGCTATTTTCAGTGACTGGTTTGTTAGAATGGAAAAGTGTATTCAATGTGGTGGAAATTATTTTGTAAAAATCAAATGAATGTACGTATATCTCAAAACTTTTCGAACACCCTACGTAATGAAGAGCAACATTAAAATCAATTAATTCACAATAATTTCGGAAAATTTTTACATTAGGCTGTGTTTTTGCGGAGTACTTTTTGAAGTTGATATTGGCTACAAAAAGTGGTTTGATAGTAGCCGATCCGATCACAAAAAGTATTTCGTCCAGCCGCTGCATTTGTTTTGTAGTCAGTGGACGGGATCGGCGACTGACGGCGACAGAAGTTTAATTTTAGTTGTCAAAACGCCCGTGTAAAAGGAGTAAAATTTAAGCATTGTTGGAAACGAAACTACAAGCTGGCGACAGTAGATCACACAACAACCACTTTTTGTAGCCCATATCAACTTCAGAGAGTGGCTCGTGGAAACACGGTCTTAAATTATAAATTAAAAAAAAAATGATACTACAAACATGTTTTGAAGCAAATAAAAAAAATGGAAATTTTAAGATATCGAATACAGAGCATATTAGCAACTAAACTTCTTTTGCAACCCATAAAATAATGTTAAAACCAAAGACAATAATAGTTTCACAGAAAAAAAAACTTGAACTTATTGATCGTGCGTGTGTTCTAATTATTTGTAATAAATGCATCTACAATATATTAGTTACTTATATTCTAATTACTGTTTTTAGTAATTGCTTGGCCAATTAATTTAAAAATAATTGGAACTTTATTAACCGTAAATAGAACAAAAAAAACAAAAAAATCAGGCATGATAGAAAATTTATGTCTAGTTCTAACAGAAATAGAATTAATGCATCAATTATGGGTAAATAAGATCATTAAGCGTTAACTAGGTAGAGCGAAGTGTAAATAAAAATAAAGTAGATGTCCAATTATTTTCTCATTACTAAGAAATAATGTATTTTATACCAAATTATTGTTAAAATAGCTTATAATAACAAATCAAGCCATGTCATTTGATCACACCTAGTCTAATCAATCAGCTGAGAGCAGAGCAACATTGACTATGTCGAGGCCCCTAAGCAGCCCCGGATTTTTTTAAACTGCTCTTTGCCCCCTCTAGAGTTTTTGTTTCGTTAAGAAAAAAACATTAAAGAGCAAAAACAAGATCCTCGCTTTTCAAATCGCGCTCATTTCCCATCACTTGGCGCCCTATGTATAATACTACACAAAACTAATACAAATAAAAAGTTAAAGCAAAAAAAAAATGGTCTTTGCCTTTGGCGCCCCATGTTACCGTGTAGTCATGCTTCATCACCCGGGGCAAAAACCACCAAGCAATGCAATTGCCAGGGCCCTTTAAAAAAAATTAAAGAGAAAAAAAAAGGTATTTTTCTTCTTTATTAAATATAAGAGAAAAAAAGCTCTTCCCCTTTTTCATAACGTTCAGGACCAAAAAAAAAAGTTTTTAGGTGTTTACTACCTTTATTAGCGAATTAAAATATTCTATAATATCACGATTTTATAATTAATATGATATACGGGGTGTTAAAACATGTGTTAAAAAAAATAAAAAAGATTTTACATTAAAAATATAAAGAAAAGTTTATATTAACATGGGTCCCTAAATTTTTCATTCTCAAGATACAGCTAGGGTATTAAACTTTTCAAATATTGAAAAATTTCGAAAACACTTATTTTAGTAAAAATTGTTGGACTGGATATAAACCTAATGTAAATAAGTATTTTATGTTGTTGTTATATTATTGCTAATAAAAAATTATAAAACTTAATTTTTAAAAGGAATAGTTTTCGCAATGCTTCTTTTATGGTCTAAAAATATGTAATTAAGTGGATATACAGTGTATCCATGAATGGACTTAACTATACCAGTTTTTATTTTTATTTTTTATATTTCCAAAAAAGTTAATTTTCGTAAAAAAAAATTTCTTTGCCTAAAATGATTAAAGTTATAATAAAATTCGACGTATAATATACAGGGTGGTTCAAAATCGTGAAAATATTCATTTGAAAAATTAAAAAAAAAACAGAAAAACCTATGTATATTTGAGACTACCACTTAAAAAGTGTAAAAAAATATTATAAGTAAATCATATTTTTTTGCTATTGGTTATGGTTTCCTAAGAAAATTAAGATTAATTTTATTATGTGAATTATGTGAAAATATATTTTTTTTTATAATAAAAGCGTTAAAAAGAATCACCCAATAATATACAGGAATATTCAAAATTACAAAAAATGCTATTTTGGAAAAAAAATTGATTATAAAATTCTTTTAAACTACTTATTTAAATAGTGTAAAAAAGTAATAAAACTTTTGCCTTTACTTACTTTGTGTGTTACTAGTAACTTTAACTTTACTTGATATTGTTTGCATATAAAAAATAAAATTAAATATCTATTAAAAAAAAACATTTATTTTAGTTTACACCTAATTTTTCCAAGTAGTGATAGGCGATAAAAAAATGTATGTGACTTTTTATGCTTCTTAATTAGGCATTTTTAATAATATATATTTTTATTTTTCCAAATAATATTTTCGCATATGCCGTTTTTTGTTAATAATAATCCTGCTGTTACCTGCCCAAACTGAAAGACACTACTGGACTTATTAAATGTAATTTTAGTTAGAGACAAATTTTCCCCTTAATGTCTTAAATAACAAATTAAAACCAAAATGGGTAAAGGCCATTTAAGATATTAAAAAAAAAACATTTTTTACAAGTGCCCTGTACCTGTATCTTGAAAACGAGGAATTTGCGGATCCATGTTTATTTGTTTTTTCTTATTTTTTATACATAATGGTTATTTTTGTACCAAGGGCGTAAAATAACACTTTTACGCCCGCGGCTGAAAGAATTTCCAGCTTTTAATGTTTCAAATAGTAATCAGTATACTTTTACCATATATTTAATTAAATAAATTGTTGTTTTACCAAAAAAAATGGGGCATTATTTAATTTTATTATTTTATTTTATAAATGCGGGCGTTTTTAATACTCTTTTAAGTTAAAAATTAGGTACAAATTTTACAAACAATTTTTGGGCAATGCAAAAAAACACCTTCCGATCCGTTCTGTCCCAAAAAGTTTCGATCTTTTGCCCTTTTTAGTGCTTCATTGCATCGACTAAATGTAGAGTTTTTGATTCTCTGCAAAAACACACTTTTTGTCTAGACCCCCATTTATTGAATTGCAAAATTGTTTCCTAATCTAAGAAGCCCATAGAAATAATTTTGTACGTGCGGGTTTTTAACAAAACCCATATTTCATCACCGGCCTTCGGGTCTATAGTAAACAATAGTTCTATGCTAAAATAGACAATTTGTATTCATTAATTTCACTTAAAAATTTCGCGTCTTTCTGCTCCAATTCATTCAATGTTCTTTTTTCACGCTTTTATGTTTTGGCTGGATATCTAATTCTTATTTTATATAATTCTGTATGCCTATTAACTACTTAAAATATTGCTTTAATTATAATTATTTTTATTATTGAGCAGCTTTGTTGAGGTAGCAGAGCAAAGATGTTATGGTCCCGTGAATGCTCTTTGCAATAACATAATAATGAATAACACTGATTGGTAGATAATTTCAGATTTTCCATTGTTTTTAAGTTACTTTCTGTGTATTATTACGTATAGTTTTCATAAACATACAGATTAATGGCTAAGGCCATTTGAATGTAAGTTGGTGCAAGCATTTTAGATTTAAAAAATCTCTATGCAGGGATATGACGTAAGTTACAGCTACTCTTTACTCTAGAGATACATCAATTTTGGGCGACAAACCAATTCTAAAACGGTATTTACCAATCGGTTTTGCTGACGTTTAAACAATGTATTATACGTCAAAGTTGTCACCAGTTATTACCGCGGTTATAATTGGTTGAACGCCGCGCGGTTGATGATAGTTTTAAAATGGCTTTTATAGGCAAAAAGAAAGCACTTCGTTTTTTAGGGGTAATTCACTTATGACCTAAATTAATTTTAAAGTACTGCAGTCTGTATGTAGGTATACATATATTTTAAGTACTTATTTTGATTTTTTGAAGTATCAGCCTGTTATTTACTTTTACTAGTAACTTTTTTTTATACTTTATTATTTTGCGCTATACCGGGTGATGCACAGGCCGAAGTGGCCATAGGAAATCCCATATAAATTTTGATGACGCCTCACTGGTAAAATGTAGGAGGATGCGGTGCACAAAGATTTGCATTTGATAAAATTGCAGTAATATGAATCTGTTATACCAAAGACAATTATAGTTTAATTTTCTTTGGTTATACTATGCTTTAAATTACACCTGATCGTAAAATAAACCTGTAGTATGCTGGTGTTTGCAAAGTCAATACTTACCCAGGACCAAAACTATCAGAAACTTTTAGTTAAAGAAATGATTTATATAAAGAAAGAAAACAAGCCGTCAATGACAAACAAGATCTGAGAAATATAAGCAAAATTTACCACAATCTAATTTATTAAAAACAGCTTTTATCCAGGTTAAAACTCGACAAACTGTATAATATTTCAACAAAATTTCTCAGTCTGTATTATAATATAGTAAATAAATTCAACCAAAGTAAAGCAAAAAAACAATCTCTTTTTATTTTTATGATAAAAGGCAGTGGCGCATTTACCAAAAGGCTGAGTAGGCTGAAGCCTATGGCGGCATTTTTAGGGGGCGGCAGACGTTCTTTAGGGGGCGGCAGATTACATCTTATGAATAATTTTGTTTAATTTCGAATTCAATCAAGAAAGGACTTTTTTTTGCTCTTCAAAATATTTCAGAAGGAAAAAAGAAGAACGAAAGGGCGGTTAAAATAAAATAGCCTACGGGCGGCAAATATGTAAGTGCGCCTCTGATAAAAGGATATCATAGAAATAAAAACCTTCTTGCTTTCTTAAATAATAAAGAAAAAGAATTCCTACAAAACAAATACTCTTTTATTTTTTTATTTTTATTAAATCAAAATAAGATGTGAGCCTATAACAATCTTTTTTGAGGTACGTTTCTGTAAAATTAGTGTTATGTAGAGTTTTTTAAATGTGTTGTTATGTATTATTTTAATTTGTGATAAAAATAGTAATTTTTGTAATTGTTTGTAGGTTGTTTGCCTGAACGCAACATGTATTTTTGAAAAAGCTCACCACGCTGGTCGAAAAGTCAAATGTTAGTTATGTAAAAAGTAGTTTTAATTATTAACCAAAAAAAGCCTATACCCAAGAAAAATAAATAATATATACATATAATACAATGAAAAACTAATAGAAACTAAAACGTATAGTTTATAGTTTTTCTTAAATGACATTTAATTGGCATATAAAGAAACAACGAAGTTTAGTGTGTAAGCTTATCTAATCAATGACTTTAAAATATGTAGTCTAATACAATTTTGTTGTAAAATTAATAGGGAGGCCAATATTAAAAGGTATTCAAATTTACATGGGATTTCCTATGGTCAGTGACCACCAGATGCACCACCCGGGATATGTATTGTCTGTATTCTGTATAGAAGGAACAGTTAAAAATGTAAATTCGGTGCTCTTTCATAAGAAAAAAAAATCACAAAAGTTTAAAGCAAATAAATCGGCATGCTTGTCTTCGCGACCGCCTTTGCTATATTTCTTTTATGATATGCCGGTTGATGCAGCTGGTCATTGCACTATGGGATAGAAATTAATTTTTTTGATCAAAATTCTGAAACTTATCAATCTAACTTAAAATGAGGTGCTTATTATAAATTATTACAAATGCTTTTTGGAAACCTAAAACTTACTATATGTTATTATAAATTTACACCCCCTTAACATTATTATTTTTTATTGTACAAAATAAACTAAAATGTCAGCTTGTTTGGTTAATTCGGTAGTATTCTAATCAGTAATCCAATGATTATTATCTCATATGATATACAGGGTACGACAATAGGTATGATTTTTTTCTAAATGGAATATCCTGAATATTATATCACCACCAAAAAATTTTTAAAATGCTTTAAAAAAATACTACATTTGATGTGTCTATCTCAATTAGTTTCGGAAATATGACCATCCAAATCTGAATAATAATTTTAAATTATTCTTAGATGCGTAATAGAGATACATCTTCCAAACTTTCTTTATTTTTTAACGTATAAAATAAATAAAAACACTGTTTTGTTGGGTAGATTCTGTAGAATCCATATCTTTCATCAAAATGCTTTTATCTTTTAGAATATACAGTGTAGGACAAAACATATTAAATTTTAAAATGGAAAACCTTGTAAATTATAAAAAAATCTTGTATCTGTCCTTACACTCAGAAGTAGCTATAAGTAGGAAGGCAATTGTAAGTACAAAAACTGATAAAGAAATAGATAAAAAATCTTTGACAAAAGTAGCGAGACTTCACGAGACTGCATCGGAACCACAACAATAGCTCTTATTATTTAAACTCTTTTACTTTTTTTAGTAAACAACGCTAATAATAAACTAAGTAGATTAAATGTTGTATATTTATGTTTACTTAAAATACATTTTAAAGTTTCTTATTATCCCAATAGAAGTCGTCATATCCTTTTATAATTTTGCGTACATGTAGTTTGGAGTATCTACTTTGAAATACACAAGCATGAGCCATTAAAATTTCAAAGTTGCTTTTTGGCCAAAATAATGGATTTCCATTCCATAGTGTATCGGCGCGTCGCTGTAAAGGATAGCGGCGCCTTTGTATAAAATAGTCCGATTGCAGGCGGCCTTTTTATGTTTTTTGTATTATTTTCAAAGGGTACCGAATTTGCGCTTTTAAAATGTTCTTACTATATATATATGCTTAAATGTAAGGGACATTATTTAAAATTGCATTTAAGAAACTAAAGTTCGAATTAAAAGAAATATATTGTCAAGAAAGATGTCAATAGCAGGCAAAAAACAGATGAATCTAGAGTTTCTACTGCTTATTTAGTTTGTTTTATTTTTCTTCATGTAGCGTATAAAAAATGGTTTAATAACAAGTTGTCTCTAGATTTTAAAAAACATTATTAATACATTTCTCGAATATTATTTATGTATAAGCCAAAACCTCTATTAATATGTTTTGCTCTAAAATTTTCAATTAAATTTCAAATAATTTTGCCATTTTTAAGTAATTATCATAATCTAATCCAATTTAATAATAAAAATAAAAATCATTAAAAGAAAGTAAAAACTCTGTTCTAGCGTCCTTTCACGAAAACTTTTCCTTTCTAAGCTTATATATAATAAGTTATTTGAATGGTATGTTTAAACTATATTTATAAATTGATTATGTTAATACTTAATTTGCTGATTATTGTCAACAGCAAGTTGTTTAAAAATGATATATCAATCTACATTAGCATAACGTACTTACTATATTTTTTCTTCAGTTTGGAGTTCCAATCGTTAACGCGGCACTTATATTTAGTACACAACGAAATTTTAAAATTATTAACCGTCTTAATGACTTTTTATAGTGACATATCGATCAAAACATATGACATAAAACATCCGTCCGTTCGAAATTAAGGTTTGACCACACATAACCGCACAAAAATCGCACCGAGCTTGGATTCACAATGATGCCCCAAAAATATAAAAGCATTTTTGTCAAGCCAATGAGTTTATTGTTTTATGTATGTAAATCTTCTTGTTTAAATAAAAAAAAAAGATTTTCCTATTTATCTCTGATCTTTTTATTCAATCTTTGGGTGTAGCATAGGTAAAGTGTGTTACCTGATTGGTGAAGGTTTATTTTACAATCAGGTTTAGTTAAAAGCGTAGTATAACAGACTCATATTACTGAAATTTTATAAAATACAAAACTTTTTTCACCGCATTCCCCGAGGCATTCCCCTACATTTCACTAGCGAGACGCACGGCCGCAGGATCGCTGCGGTTATGTGTGGCCAGACATTTACACAGTAAAAACTCTGCAACTTGTTATTTTTACCATTTTTTTAGGAGAAGGCAACAGCAAGACTTAGGCAAAGTTCTTTCATTTATATAGTGCAACTTGAACAAGCGTCTGGTTGTTATTAAAAAAATATATATTAAAAGTGTACCTTACCTATTTAATGAACTATAAAATATATTTGCCAAAGAACTCATGTGGAAACTTACCTGAAAAGAAAAAAATATAAATAAAAAACTGATTTGAATCAAATTTAATATTTAAAGTAAATGATTATAAATTTAAAATTAGACAGGGTATCTTGTTTAAAAATTAGAAGTTAAGACCGTCCCCGTAAAACCAGAAGTCTCTAGAAACCCTATAACAACATACAATTGAGGGGCGTAATTTCAAGGTGTACATGTACATTGTACAATCGCCTTTTATCTTATTTAATACAACAATGAGATAAATGTCCCAATAGTTGTATTTTTTCAGAGCTGAATTTTAAATAACTTATTTAGGCCATTCATTACCAGTGTGTTCACACTTAAGAAAAAATTGTACTATATTTTATGAATTGTTTTGAAATACCTTAATTAGACATTATATTAATATCACCAAATTTTATTTTTTCCCTAAAAAATGTAAAAAAGCTACTCTTCTGGATCCCCGGGTATTTTATTTTAATGTTCTTATAAAAGAAAACATGCCTGCCACCTTGTTTAAAAAAACAAATATTTTCTAGCAGAAAGGGATTATTAGTCCAATTAAATAGAGCCCGAAATCACAATTTGGGGGAGTGAATGAATTTTTGACATAAGTTAGTTTAAACTGTCTACAAACAAAAAATATTTAAAATAAATTTCAACCACCCGGGGAAGGGTTGAAAAAATAAATGAAGTGTTTTCTTGCAATTACTTTAAAACGGTTGGAGCTACAAAAAAAATCTTAACAAAAGTTGCAACACTAAAAATAATAAATTAAAATGGTCTCTACCATTTTTTTCCCCAGATGACATTAGGGTTGCTAAAACTTAAGGGATGATAATTTCAATTAAAAAAAAATTATAACTGTTTAACAAATTCATGAATTTGCATTTATTTTTGACATAATTACCCTTAGAGAGTCTACAAACGAAGTGTAGAAGAGATTTTGTTTCAACCCCCGGAGAAGGGTTAAAAAAATTAATGTGTTTTTTGGAATTATTTTTAAATGGTGAGAGTTAGAGAAAAAAGTTTTTAACAAAAGCTGTACAGCTAAAAATCTACATCAAAATGGTCCTTATCATTTTTTCTCCAGATGACATTAGGGTGGCTTAAACTTAAGGGATGATAATTTTAATTAAAAAGATAGTGCCTGGGTCAGTACGGAAATGGGTTTCATAATAAGAACCATTTTAAAACCTTTTTCGGGGGCTTCCATTTGACTAGTCGCCATATATGGAAGCGGCGCTTTAACCCAGGCTGTCAATGTCAAATCTTTCGGGTGTCGGACTGGGCGAACGCGTTACTTTTTTTTAAGTTTTCCACAATGTTTTATATTCAATTTTTAGGCATTGTGCCAAAAATGGTGAGGGTTATAGTTTTGATACCATAAGGCTCAAACACATGTTTCGGGTACAGAACTGGGCGGGTTTGATGACTGTAACCCTTACGATTTTTGGCACAATATTTAAAATTTGCATGTAAAACATTTTGGTAAACATGTCCGACCAAAAAGTGACGCTTTCGCCCAGTCCGACATCTGAAACATTTGACATTGACAGACTGGGTTAAAGCGCCGCTTCCATATATGGCGTTATAAATATAGTTATTTTCTTGATGTCCATTTTATTACTGGCTCATTACTGAGTTCGTCTCCAGGGTGAAGTTCATACATAATGGCGACAAAAAGTGTGTTGAAGTGAAGAAACTTTTTTATTTGTTACTAATAAGCAGGAATTAGTCTACTAATATATTTTAGTAGTTAAATTAAACGTCTTTATTCTTTCACATGTTATTTAATTTTAAAAAAACTAATTAAGCATGCCTGTATGTAAAGTTAAAATCTTAATAAATTTAACCAAGCCAATTAAGATAATTCAGTAGGGACAGCAAGTATCATGTATCGCTTTCTAATTTAATCATGTCTAAATTTAATTTATGGTTTTTCGTGTACTATTAGTTAAGGCCTTTTTAATTAGTATATTTAATTAATTTACACATCCAAATGCTACTTGATAGCAATTATAAAAAAGTGTAAGTGGTAATAAAAATAGTGAAAGAAGATTGTAATTTAAATTTTATTTTATATTAAGGATGAATTTTTTGATAAGGCACAGTTGTCGTTTTAGTGAGCGAATTTAAAGTAGTAAGTCCCAACTCATATTTAATTTTATGTTATCATTAATAATATATTTTATATGATGCAGTCATCAATTTCGACCAAGTTTAGAGCAGGTACTAAACAACACATGTATTTTCGACCAAAAGGATGCAGGTATTATTTAAGAATATAAAAGATACCTCCGGTCAACACGGTTTCTGGGTCTGACTTTTATAAATAAAATTTAGTTTCTTTTACGCCAAAACTAAGGAATATACAGGTTAAGCTAAATAACATAACACATAGGCAATGTGAGGAAAAGAGACAATCTAACTAAATCCCGGCATGTAAACATGCATGACTAATACTGCTTGTTTTGTTATTCTATTACTCGCCGATGAACCAAACCTGCTTGCTCAAGCAGTATATATTATTCCACGACCGTTAAAAAAATATACTGTTTAATCGTTATGTACTCCATTCTTGTAGACTACATAAAGTGTTAAAAAAGGAACTTTTTTAACACTTTGAAACTTTTTTAACACTTTGAATTAGTGTTTTGTTTCAGTGCCTACTACAATAAACTTAAATATGAATTAATGCATTGTAATAGTAAACGCGACATCAACTGAACCAAACGGTCAAGTTACCTTTGATTTCGTCATTATTTCTTTTAGTTCATGTGTCACTAGTTTTAAAATTTAACAGTTTGCAAATAAATTTAATAGAAATTATTGAAGATGAATTGTAATAATAAATTTGGATGACTAAGAAATTAAAAATGAATTTATACTGTTTTAGTATTATTTCTACAAAAAGTAAGTACATACATACAATTTTCTAAAATTAAATAATAAATGCATAGTTCTGAAGAGGATAATTGTCTCTTAAAACTAAGGAGGCTATGATTTTTGTTGAAATATAATGGTTGTGCTGCAAAAATTAAAATTAATAAGTTTAGAGAAATAAAACATGTATTAAATGGTATTTTGGAAATTTTTATACGGTCGTGGAAAAAATATAGTATGTAACACATGCATAAAGTGTCCTTTTTTTACTCATGGGATTGGGGAAACTTCTTATTTGCAAAAAAAAGTATCACTACTTTATGCACTTGTTACAGAAATTAATATTTTTATTGAAAGGAATAAAAAAGGACTTGTTTACCAGAACTAACCATACGTAAGTGTGTATTAGTCCTGGGTTTAATTGAGGAATTAAAAAATACTTGCTTACAAGAACTAACCATTCGTCATTCTCTAAAATAGTACCGTAAGGTAGGTATACAATTTAATATCCTTGGTCGAAAATGTACATGTCCTTATCTGACCCTTTTTTTGGGCAGGTAGACGAAGGAATTCTGGTCAAAAATAGGCCCGCCGCATAATATGATTATAAATCGATACCGTTTATTTAATGTATTTTATTAAATTTTTATTTTTGCTTAAGGTAAGTTTCCAAAATACTTCTTTTTTTTATATCTTATAGTTTTATGGACATATTTATTCTGAAGCTCGATATGTCCATATTATTAAGAGTACTGTCATTTATATATACTTACTACTATAAACTTATTATTTATTATTATTAATAATAAAAACTTTCTTCTATTAAGTATTAAGTATAAAGGAAAAACTTGTTGGGCAATTTTTTTTTATTTCATATGGTTAAATGAATACTATTTTGTTATCTTTTCTATAAAAGTATTTTTAATATAATATATATAATACATTTTTTTATTATTGTAAATCCAAGATGGCCGCCGGTACAAAATGACGGATTGCACATTACTTTAGAACCACCTCAATATATCTATCAAAGGTCTTGTTTGGTAGAATAGAATAAAATACTAAAAAAGAATTAAAACACAAGATGGCCGCCTCCACAAAATCGCTAATTACATATTTTTTTCCACAACTACCTCAAGTTGGGGGTAAAGTTAGTGGTTTAGGGAGATAAAGGCCTTCTTTTTATTATTGTCAATTTTTTTATTTAATACTATTTTACTTATGAATAGGGAGGACCCCAGGAGTAGGTTGCTTAGAGCATCACATAGTCTTAATCCGGCACTGAGTAAAATATATTCTTACACTGGCGCGGCGATAGGGGTAGGGGGTAAAGGGGATCATTACTCTCCCCATAAGTAATGCCTAACAATGTTTAGAAGGATCTTAAACGTAAAGTTTGCAAAGTTTGTTAGTGGTTACATGCACAGCACCGTACTACCTGACTTTGCATTCGTATAAAAAGAAAAGGAACGTGTTAGAAACACAAAACAGTAATTTGTATGGTTTGGAAAATAATGACCTTTAAACAAAAAGAAATATGTTTTTGTTTTGTAAGTTTGGTCTTCAAAAATTGTTTATTGCAAATTTCTTCGCGGCATAAAAAATATATAAATACATCCGTGGTCATATTATGCACAGTGCAAATAGTCAGTTTTTTTGGTGAGGAGGACTTTATTTGCTTCTCAAAATGTTTTCCTGAATTTTGCCATACAAAACGTCGCTCAAATATAACTAAATGGAATTACTTTTACATTTTTTTAACTTTATTGTTTATATGCAAACAGATGGTTTTTCAAATAGTTGACATTTACCAGTAAACAATTTTAATAAATTGTAAAATCTGGCACTCAACAGCAATTTTAAACATCTAATAAAACAAGCTTTCACAAACAACTTTATCAAAATCCACCTGGCAAACAACGAAAATATGAAAATAACTTTAGAAAAGACTATGTGAATCATAATCTCTGTGCTCGTTTTGTTCTAAAAATACCATCTAAATGTTGTATTTGAGTTTTCTTATGATAGCACTTGCTTTATTTGAACAATGTATTATCTGACTTTTTTTTGTTATACTTTTAAATTTTATGACCAAACACCATTATAACATGCTGTGCCATACAGGGTGTCCAGGAAATGATGTAAAAAAGGAAAAAATGATAAAAGTCCATAAAACCTCTTTCCTTCTACGCCTCCACTTTGGAGTTATTCTCTTCAAAAGAGCTCCAATGAAATAAATGTTTTTAGGCATAATTATTGAACCACCAGGTCCAGGTTTATTTCAATTTTATTTTAATGGAACTAACTAAAACTCTACTAATTTTGGATCGAATTTTTCCTTTATGATCAGGTTAGCTGCAGGTTGAACATTGAATGTATCTTTTATCGAAATACGCAAAATACATACTAGAATAAATTAGCGATTTTTCAAAAATGGTTAAGATAAGCGACAAAAATGAAGTATACTTTATTTTTATTTTATAGTTTATGGCAAATTATGAGCACAAGGGCGTCGGATTTTCATGCGACCAAGTCGAGTCAGGGTATTTTATAAAAAAGAAAAATCATTTCAAAATATCGATCCTTTCTTAAAAATATAGTATACACAGCACTTGTTTTCATGAAACAAAGACATTAAAAACTATTCCTCTGATATTCTAGATCAATATGAGTGGGTTATGAACCTCCAGTAAATTAACCTGTAGAGTTCAAACGCTGTTAGTTAAACACCACTACCAATCCACTACGTCATGCTTTGATAGAATCAAAATCCCCCAAACACACATCTCATCAACTACAGAAACCCTATATCTACAATTTGCTGTAGCTACTTATTCTGTGCTACAATTAAACGATGCCTATGGTAAAAAAATACATGGCAAGTCGGTGCTTTTGTATTAGTTACGAGCAATATGATAAGTCCTGGCACTATTAATAATGGCCGGTCTATATTCATAATGCCCGACTCAATTGAACAATGTAAATAAAACAGCATGATTAATCACTTTTCGCGGCCATTATGAATAATGCCCACCCTATCTTGGACAAAGTAATAAAATAGGTGAACTGTAGTGTTTTTTTAGTATTTTTTAAAATAAGGAATAAAAACAAAATAAAGTAACTAACCAAAACTAACCATGATCCTCCACCTATATTCTGTCTTCGGTTTTTGGTGTTTTGTTACTTAATTTTACTCGAATATTTTCTACCGAAGACAGAGTAGGTATAGGTGGGGGTTTATTATTAGTTCTGGTTAGTTTTTTTTAAATTCTTTTTAAAAAATGTATTTTCTTTTTTAATTCAAGCTATTTCAAACACTAACTTATTACATGAACCACGGGCTGTCGGGTATTAATAATAATGCCTAGTTAATCACATTGCCCGTTGGTTGTTGATGACGTAGCTCTGTTGAACTTACAATGTTCCTACTTTAACTCCAGCCTAAAGCTTTAATATGACAAACACAAACTCTAAAGCGGGCTTTACACCTGACAAGTTATTGATCAAAAACTTGTTCAATTACTTTGTCAAATATTTGATAAAGAAAATGAAAAGTTGGATGTTTTTACTTTCTTCAAGTTATTGTCAAATTTATTTTTAATTTCATCAAATGGTTTTCTAGGGTTATGTTAACTATTAACTAATTACTAAAAAGCCCCTAAAAAATAGGAATGACAAGTTTTAATTTCTTTAAGTACTTGAGCAAGCTACTTGATAAATAAGTTGAGAAAATTTTTAACCGTCAAGTCACTTGAACAAGCACTTGTTCAATTAATTGATCAATTACTTGTTAGGTGTAAAACCCGCTTTACAATTTTTCACCTTATTTTCTCAGGAATATAAAAGATAAGTACAGTTCAAAAATAGATGTAGAAAAAAATTTGGAAGATTGTTAAAACAGTCTGTGGATTTTAAAATATTTAAATTATATTGATTTATTGCAAATCTTATCGTGCCGATCTTGTACTAACTAACATTTTTCTTTATTATATTGTATTATCTACATTTTGATTATTATATTATTATAATATTATTGTCTTCATGCAGTAAAAAAACTGCTTTAAGATTTTATTGGGGAGTATTTAATGGTCCAACACATATTAATGATACATTATTGAATAAACGGTAATACAACCAAAAATTATTTTATAACATACAGGGTGTTTCACAACTTATCCGACAAACTTTAAGGGCTAATTCTACAATAAAAAATATGAAAAAAACTTTATATGAAATATGTCCTATACGTCTTGGTTTTTGAACTACAGGGTGTTAAAATTTAAAAAAAAATGTGTTTTTATGATAAATTTTATACCAATTTAGATATTTAAACACTAAAAAACATTTTTTGGCATACAGGAAAAAATAATTTTTTCTAGTGTCGTTCATGAGGTGTTTAAGGTAAATATTTTTAGGAAAAGATGGTACGCCATTGCATATTTTTAAAATGAAAATATTTTCTTAAATTCCTATTTACTTTGACACAAAGTTAATCCCTTAACTTTTTTCATTTGATGCACGGTTTTCGCGTAAATAAATAAAAACCATTTCTCGGCATGGTCAAATCCCTATCTAATTACAGAATACATAATCGAAGGTAATTTTTCACTGTAGAATTTGATATTATCCATAGGAAATGACCGTGCTGGGAAATGGTTTTTATTTACTTACGTAAAAACCGTGCATCAAGTAAAAAACAGTCAAGAGATTAAATTTGTTCCAAACCATATGGGGGTTTAAAAAATTAGTTTTATTTCAGAAAAATGTAGTGGCGTACAATTTTTTAATTAAAAATTATTTAACTTAAACGTCTCATGTACGACACTGATAAAAAAATTATTATATGCCAAAAAATGTTTTTTTTATCTTTGGACAAACCACGAAGGTTTAAAGCCTAAATACTAACGTAACGTGGGTGTATTAAGTGTCTTTTGGTGCATAGAAGAAGTTTTCCAAATTTTTGTTCAAAATATCTTGATTGGTATAAAAGCTATTATAAAAAAACACATTTTTTTAAATTTTTAACACCCCGTAGTTTAAAAACTAATACGTTTAGGACATATTTCATATGAAGTTTTATTCATATTTTTTATTATTAAATTTGCCCTTAAACTTTGCCGTATAAGTTGTGAAACACCCTGTATTATAAATAAGCTTTCATCCGATATATAATCCTAAATTGTTAGTTTGGTAGAATTAAAATTTAAAAAATATATAAAAAAGTTTTGGGATATTTGTATTATAAATTACCTAGGTTTTTAATACCCAGCTGAATTGTTTCGGTAATTTGTAACATATTTCTATGGAATCGTGACACCAACATTTGAAACACGTTTATTTTTTTTTAATTATTAATTAATTGGTTCTAGATCCATATTTTTTCCCACTTAAGTAAATCTACATATATGCAATTAGGTTTATTTTATTATATCAAGTAAAAAATAAATATAATTTTGTTAACAACACGATAACATTTCCATCTGACATTAATAGAGTATAATCGGCATGGTTAAAGATTTATTACAGTATAGAAATCGTTTTCACAAATAATTTAATTACTCCAGTTGCATTATTTATGTAGAGTAATTTACAACAAGACGCCAGCAGTAGCGTTTATCATGATTTTATTAAAAAGAAAATCAGAGTTATTTAAATTATTATAATGTTTGACTCAAATTGCTTTCGAGTCCGTTCGGCATGTGTTTCTTCAGGTGTAATTAGATTTATTAGCTCCTTGTTTATTATGTCTTATTTTGATCTATGATTACAAGCTTGACAAACGCATAATACATAAAAAAAAAACGTGTACACATTAGTACCTCTTAGTTATTTGTATACCTGAGCGGTACTAAGCATATTTAATTACCCCAGTTTTACTTTTGAGGTAAATAAAGATAAATCCTCTGTTTCCAAAAATCTTGTTAGGGGAGGTCCGGGAAGCACCGCCCAGCGGGTAACGAATAACTTCTAAACGCAACCTCTAATCGATCGTCTATAACTTATTACAAACATTAAAGCTAAGCTGCCCTGGGGCAAAATATAAAGAACAGCCCCCAACTACACTATTTTGAATCGTTTGTGCTCAATTTGACATGCTCCAAAAATAAAAGCATCTCTTTAAAATTCTAGTTTACTTATATGTATCCCACATACGGGACAAATTTTGGTAATTTTCTAGAATGTTGCAGCAAGGCCGATTTTGATTAAATTTGGTATACGGGTTTTTTTTGGGCGCTGTTAACGAATTTCAAAGAATTTTTTGGCGAAAGCGTTTTGTTCTCGAGATATCCATAATTAAAGTTGAAACTTAAACTAATTTTTCAATCGTTTTCAGTCGCAGCAGGCTATAATAACACAGTGTAAACTAGGGATACGCGATGTTCATTGATGTTGGGTTGATCGATGGTCGATGTTTTGCCATCGATGCTGAAGTATCGAAACGTAACATCGGGTTATTTGAAAAGAGTTAAAAACAGTTAATTATATAGTATAATTTTAGTAATTTAAAAAGATTTTTGTTGGTTTGATAATAAAACCATGTAGTAGAAGGGAAAAAAGTAGGAGCAACATATAGTACTAGGGAAAAAAGTAGGACCTTCTTTTTAGCTCTTCAAAAAATTTTGAATGACAAATATTGTCATTTTAAAATTTAAGCAACCCCCGCCATAAAAAAATTCGTCCGTGTCATCGATGATTAGGAAACATCAATGTTATTTGTTTGATATTTCGTTGCCAACGATGGTCACCATCGAACCTGAATATCGATGTTTCGCTTCGATGTCGCATCCCTAGTGTAAACATAGTTGTAGCATTTTTAAAGTGAACTGTCGCAATTTAATTAATAGGTAAGGTATAAAATACATGAAAAACGAGGTAAAAATCAAATATTGTATGCCACTTTAACTTTTAATTACGAATTATGTGCAAAAAGAAGGAATATAGTGAAAACAAGATTAGTTTACATTTAAAATTTGATGATGGATATCTCGAGAACGTAACGTTTTCGCCAAAAACTGTTTTAGATTCGTCGTCAGCGCTCCAAAAACACCCATATACCAAAGACAATTGTTGTTTTGTCTTTGCATATGCCAAGTTTCATTAAAATCGGAGTAAATATTTACTACTCCAATTTATACTTTATAAGATTGTAAGTCATAGTCCGAGGGCCCCCTGAGCTTGGGGGCCCGGAGCACTGGAACCGCCTAGCCCCATAGTAGCTACGTAACTGTCAGGAGAAAATATTTTTTAGACGCAGTACTGTCCATTATTGCTATTATGAATGAGTTTGTGTTTGTTATAAATATAGATAAATCAACTTTTATCAAGATTAAGTTAGCAACATTATTAGTATTTATATCTGGGTCATACAAATTGTTATTTTTTAAAACGTCTCACAATAGTTTTATTACCAAAAAAACATTATGAGTAATTTTTTACCATACACTTTCCATTTTTATGATTTGTCTTACTCATACTTTAAGGTAAATTTCTTAGTCATACTTTCTTCAAAGCCATCTCTATTTTAAATACTCACGCGATCGATACTCTCAGAAAAAAATAAGTTTAATGGCAGAATTAAGTACTTACAATTAAAAGTAGCTCATAACACTTTTTGGACAAATATTAATAAGTAAAAAGTAAATCTGTACCTATTAGGTTTATGACCGGTCTTCTAATACTAAATAAAGTAAAATTTAGTTTATTATCGGCATTATTTTGACATCTGAGCTTGCGCAGATGCATGGTAGGATAAGGACTACCTTAATAAGAATAGTGCCTGGCTTTATTTAGGTTGGTTTTAGGTCGTGCCTTATTTTGGTCTTATTTTAACTTCGGAACTGTTCGTCTAACCAAACGGCTGCCGACCACAAAATTAAAAAGTTTTTAGAAGTAAAAAATAATTAAAACCTTGCTTTTTCAAATGTATTTCTGTAATTGTGTTAAACAAAACCCTACAAAACAATAAAAACATCTACTAAAATGTTTTCCCCTTTTTTTAGGTTAATGGTATTTGCAATAACTCTAAATTATGGGTACAAACACTATTTAAATAAGGCCGCTATTAATAATTCCCGAGCTTAATAAGGGAACTGGCAATAATTCTCTATTATTAAAATAGTGATTTATGTATTGGAGGCAGCAAAAAAAACGTTTGACTCGGTCATCAGAACTTTATAAGTCTTTTAAATATTTGGTGATTTCACATACAAATCTTGAAAATAATAATTAATAGTTTAAAAAACTAAAAAACACGCTTTTATATGCAACCGAACTAAAAATTAGAAAATAATTTTTCATTAAAAAAAATATTGTCATTTCATAGTAAAAAGCGTGGGGTGCATTTTACTATTTTTTCATAACTTTTCCATCATAGATATTTGCAAATATAATAATTATAACATTTAATATATTTATCACCCCACGCTTTTTACTATGAAATGACAATATTTTTTTTAATGAAAAATTATTTTCTAATTTTTAGTTCGGTTGCATATAAAAGCGTGTTTTTTTAGTTTTTTAAACTATTAATTATTTTTCATTTTTTATTTTTGCTACTCTTGACAAAATGGCGAAAAATTTTTTTAATGAACAAGAGTAGAAAATTTTAAAATTTTTCCAACAGATTGCAACTCACTAAAAAATTTCTTCTTCATTAAGTAGCAAAGTTTGAAATTTTGCCAACAGATGGCAATCCAGGCAATGTTTGGACCGTTGCCAACATATTGCAACCCACTAAAAAATTTCTTCTTCATTTAATAGCAAAGTTTGAAATGTTGCCAACAGATGGCAACCTAGGTGTTGTTTTTATAATATAATGGAATTTTTTTCCTGGCGATTAAAAAAAAGATAACGGGATACTGTTTGCAGATTATTGCATTGTCATGGGTCCTTAATACGTGTGCAAAGTTTCAAAGAAATCGAATAGCTGGAAGTTGGTTAAAATTAGGCTCAAAGATTCCGTTACATAGCCAGATAGTTACAACCCAAGTTAATAAAAGCGTGTTAAAAAAATATATCTTTACAACTTTTTTTAAATAAAAATTAAAGACTTTAAGCAGATACTTTCAGGTGTCAACAATTAAAACATGGCCCTAAGTGTATGTAGAAGGGTCAATGAAATTTAGATTTGTTACGCCAAATTTGTGTAATTGCCGATTTCATGTATTCGGAAAAATTAAAATTTTGCCTAATTCGTGTAATAATCCAGAACTAACCATGACCGCCTTAAGGTGACTGTTTTATTTACTGCTTATTTCACGAATTAAGCAAAGTTTTGCCGAATACATGAAATCGGCAATTACACAAATTCAGCGTAAGAGATACACGTTCAGTCACTTCAAAAGGATCATAGGTAATTAAAGCCACCATATCAGAAAATATTTGTATGCTGACATTCTTTGTCTAATCTTTATCTGTTAGTGTTCTAAACGCTTTAGAACGTCTTCTTTTTACGAAATTCCTAGGAACCTTCTGACTGAAAGTGTATAATAACAATTTTGCTGTCTAGTTTTAATTAACATATCTTAAAAAATATGTTACGATAATTATTCCTTATTATCCATGGTATAATTAGCAATATTTTATATTTTTAAAATTCGATTTTTTCTAAAGCAGGATACGCTTTTAAGCTAAAATTTTAAGATCATATATACAAAGTGATTTAAAAAGAGCGCGGCAAACAAAACATTTCATAAAAATGACCTAAATAATCTTTCCTAACGATGTAACAATCATAAAGGCGTAATTTAAAATGTGTTTTTTCTGTTATATAAACTCTTATTGTCAAAATTCCAAGTAGCATTCAGATATGTAGAAATTGGTACAATGCTAATAAAATTTTATTTATATTAGATAATCCAAATTTAAAAAAAAGAATATAAAATAGACCTATACTAATGTTTAACAAACAAAATTTATGGTTTATATTAATATCATTACTATTTTTTTGCTCGTACATATTTTTTTAAATTTACTTAAACAGGGCCGTATTAACTGTTTGAGGCGCCCTTGGCTAGAAGTCCCGAAGCGCCTATTTTCCACAAAAAAATTTTAAAGAGCAAAAAAAAACAAATAAAAACAAAGGATTTTTCCTCCGTAGCGCCTATTTTGAGTGTCAGGCGACTTACTTCACCACCCCGAAATAAAATTGACCAAGAAAAAAAAGTCATTCCCTCCTTTTTACGCCTATTTGCATATTTCATTCCAAACCACCTTACTCGCAAAGAAATTAGTCACCAAAATCCCCACCCGACCTAAACTTTTTAAAAACTCCCCTGTCTAGCGCCTATTACTCCATTACTCCCGTGTCTGGCGCCTATTTTTTATTGCGTCCTAGGCTGTAGCCTAGTCAGCCTAATGGATAATACGGCCCTGTTAACAGGGCGGATTCTACAAATATCAATCATAATATAAAAATTGCGCCAATATTTTTCCAAGACCCAAGATCCACGCTCAGACCCACATAATGAGTGGACCCCTAAATAAAATTAAAGAAAATAATGGTAATATTAAATCATTAATTATTTTTTAAAATGTATAATTATGTGTGTTTCTCCTTTAAACACCTGTCACAGCACATAACATAGCTTAGACCTATCCTTACCTTTACTTTTTTCGGCGCTTTTAGATTTGACCACACGTAAGTTTTCGTCTTAATCCTATCACCTTGAGAAAAAACATCTATTTCACTGCTAAAATGTCTTTTGCTTTTACCCTTATACCCCATTCTAGCTCCCGAACTATTATTGTTAACGTCCACTACACTAGCGCTAAAAAACGACTGCAATCTATGTAAAGGGCCCATCAGAAACTACAATATAAACGACAAATTAATCCCGTATTTGTATTTATTTTCCTGCCAAGTCTTTTCAGGCTTGTTTTTCAGCGCACGTCACTGAAAATCCTGACATCCTAGCAGGAACACTGCTGAAAATAAAGAGTTTGTTACGTGTGTTTGTTCCCGCGCTGCGGCTAACAAAAAGTGACTGACTAATCACTGAATGAATTTCAACTGTTTAGTAAACCATGGTGAGCCGTAGTAATGAACGAAGAAAGTTGTGGTTTTTGATGGAGAGGAATGTTTCAGACCATCGTAGCTGTACAATTGTGCGGAATAATTTACTTTCTATGTAGAACACAATAATTACTGTTTTAATGTCTAGATTTACGTGATTTTGTGTGGAGATATTGTCCGAACCACAATAAAAAGAACAATAAAGTAACGGTCATCGTATAACATGCTGCTTAATGATTATCAACTAACTAATAAACCAGAAAATTAAGCAAATAATTAACATTTAATTAAATCTAATAAAAATAGGAAGTTTGCAAAAATACGATGCACCTAAAAGCTTTATTATTTAGTTTAACAGTATAATGCGACCACACACGATCCGAAAATATTTTTAAGTACGTACGTTAACCACATATCATGTCTTGTATGGGACAATCGGAGGACCTGCACACAGGCACAGGTTCACCGTACTTTGTTACCCAAAAAATGTATTTTCGATTTTGCCCTTGTCGCCTGCGTAAGTAAATTATTTGAACCGGTTTACCTGTGCTATAACCGACTACTACCATTGATGTCCTACTAGAATTTTTATGACTCAGCAAGTAATACAAGGCGGAAAGCAAGACGCTCCTTTTTGCAATGATATTATCAAATACATTAAAAGTAAAAAAAAAACGATTTTCAAAACCAGCTTTTCAGGTCCAAAAACCCCAGTCCATCAAAAGCCCTTTCATTTGATACCCATATTGCAGGGGGTCATTAAGAGTATCGCCATGTTGGATTTAGAATGACGTCACACAGGTTACCATGCTTTGTCATCCAAACTAATTGTGTTTACAAAATTTCCGCTTAATATGTTAAAGATATATAGGGTGTATTCTTAAATTAAGGACTTATTTATGAGCTTAAAAGCAAGATTTGGCCTTATGTTTCCTGTATGGTACAGGAACATGTAATTTATCGTTTTTTTCAAAAACTAAGAATGCTACGTTAAAAAAATATAAAACAAAAAAATTGCACTTTCATTTGCTTTATTTAAAAAAAATACTAATAATTGCACAAAAATCAATGGCGTATATTATGTTTGTTAGAAATACATATTCATGTGCCACTCGAGTTACCACGGGACGTAATAAATTTATTTAGGTTAGTGCTTAAGAAGCCGCTGACTGTTGTTATTATCATATAAAAAAAAAAACATTTTTTTAAATTAACGCCCTGTACTTTGAAACAATACATTGCTGGACCTATGTTTATATTGTTTATATAATAGTCTATTACACTGCAAGTAGAAACTGACTAATTTTACACGAGTGCGGGAATATTGATTGATATGTCAACAAACCTACAAGTGTAAGATTAGTGACCACAAATTATTCACCAAGAAAAATTAAAATTGTTTTGTCTTTACAGAAAAAAAAAGAAACAATAATTATAACTTTGCAACACTAGGGTGATATATGTATTATTTTCCCTTATACTTACTTATTTATTTTAAATAACAATATGACAGCAATGACAACTTTAACATATACTTTGCCATACTAGTGTTGTAAAGTACTTTGAAACACACGTTTTCTATGCATGAAAACAGTGTGCCATTTGCCATTTCCATATGTGGCCGTAAGAAAACTTTTTATTACAGAACTTGCGTCGAATAAGCCTTTAATTATTTTACCGCAATTATAAAACACCTTGTATAAAACTATAAAGTATCATTGAAATAAATCAACTGATTTTAATCATGACTCGACATTAAATTTAGAATTAAATCAATAATTAAAAGGCGCAAGTTGGTACCTTTTAAGGAAATCAAAACTAAATAATAGCACTGTTAAATGGTTCCAACTAATTGATATCACGGGATCTAATACCTCTTGATTTAATCAAGAGATAATGGTTATTGTGGCAATAAATGCCCACTTTGTTTTGACGTCCATTTTCTAATTACCTGTCAATAAACTTAAGCGAGTCACTTGGGGTCAATTTTTCTTTAAGCGTTCTTTGACTTTGACAATTAATGAATTTAGTATTGAATTAATTACTACTTTATTGTGCTACAAAACAATGAGAACAACCAACACGAACACCCATGGAAAATACAAATAATAATATTCATGTTTGTATCAAGCACGAAAAAACTGTCTATAAAATAGTAAAGAAAAGCAACGAGATAGCAATTTTTTACTAAGAAAATGTTTTCGTCAACAAATTAACATACACAATCATGGGCGGCGCGCCGAAAGGGGTGGTGCAAGGGCAGTGACGTAGCATGCCTTGCAGGGGCCCCGTATCACAAACAGGTTAGGGGACCCCCAAAGAAAATTTTGTTTCACGACCAAAAAAAGGCCCCACTTGCCAAATCTAGTCTTTTTCATATTTCAAAATTGCTTTTATACAAATAACAAATATTTTTTAGGGGCCCCAATTATACGGTTCGTATCATTATTACGGCTGACACGGCGCACAGTGGCCGATTATTGTTAAAACGTGGCATAAATTAAAAAGAAGATCAAAAATGTTGTTTTATCATTCCAAAATTACAAACACACAAATTATAATCATTTTAAGTGGCAAAAGCTTTATTGATATCTTAATAACTTTTATACAGGATGTTTCGAAACTTGAACATGAACGACAACCTATATACAGGTTTCATAGTATCCATACTATTGAGAATTTTGATTCCAAACAAAAACTATGTTATAGACTGCTATTTTAGCTACTTTTTAAAATTATTTTGAAGTATACAGGGTGAACCATATAAACTTACAGTACAATATTTTTGCA
Source organism: Listronotus bonariensis (assembly GCA_014170235.1). NCBI lineage: Eukaryota > Metazoa > Arthropoda > Insecta > Coleoptera > Curculionidae > Listronotus > Listronotus bonariensis. Next base: position 98,498 of record JACEGR010001355.1, read on the forward strand.
TTTTCGAATCTACATAAAATTCTAAGCATTTTGGCTTGTCATATTCTTATACCTAAAGTTAATAGTTTGGGAGTTATTAACAATTGAAAATCGGAATTTTTGAACTTTGACGATTTACCAAGCAAAAACAGTTAAAGATAGAGCAAAACGACTTTCACTTTCCTATCTTAACTTTTCAAGAGCTATCTAACGGAAATAAAAAGTGAAGGCGAAGTGAAGGTGAAGTGAAGGTAAATTGAAGGTTAAATTCACCTTCATTAACCTTCAAATCACCTTCACTTTTAATATATTTAACCAACTAGTGACAATACAAGAATCGACCTTACTAACTGTCCAGAGTTATTAGTTTGTGGTTCATAAAATATTTAATGTATGTCTCGAAAATCAATAGTTTTTGAAATATTCCAACAAAATAAGTTTATATGGTTCACCCTGTATATTTATATGGAAACCAAGTTTATATATATTTTTGCATTTTTCGAATCTACATAAAATTCTAAGCATTTTGGCTTGTCATATTCTTATACCCAAAGTTAATAGTTTGGGAGTTATTAACAATTGAAAATCGGAATTTTTGAACTTTGACGATTTACCAAGCAAAAACAGTTAAAGATAGAGCAAAACGACTTTCACTTTCCTATCTTAACTTTTCAAGAGCTATCTAACGGAAATAAAAAGTGAAGGCGAAGTGAAGGTGAAGTGAAGGTAAATTGAAGGTTAAATTCACCTTCATTAACCTTCAAATCACCTTCACTTTTTAATATATTTAACCAACTAGTGACAATACAAGAATCGACCTTACTAACTGTCCAGAGTTATTAGTTTGTGGTTCATAAAATATTTAATGTATGTCTCGAAAATCAATAGTTTTGAAATATTCCAACAAAATAAGTTTAAGTGTTTTTAACAACTCATTCTGTATCTCAGAAAAAACTGAAATGTTGCATCGCGGTAAAAGCACTAGCAGCACTTGCCATTTCGGAAAAAGCAAAAGTGGCATCACCTAAACTAGATTATTATCTTTCTAGTAGTATTCTATTAAAAAAATTAATAATTTCTCACACTTTTTTAAGCTACCTTGTATAAATTTAAAAGTACATTGCAACCTCTGTGGAGTAATTTAGATGGGTGTCCGACGGCAGCGGTGTTTCGGGCGGCGGCACACGGTGTTGTCTGCTCGGGGATGCGGACCGAGCAACAACCATCTAAGTTATGGAATGAATGGTGTGTGAATGAGAAGGAGTAGGGGTCAAGGTACAATAAGCCTTCAGGCTGCAGTGCACCACCTAGGGGGCGGTCGTCGGACCTGGGTGGGATGACCCCGAAAGGGTGAAAAAAAACCTCTGTGGATAACAATCCTACAACTTCTTAAATTAAATGTTTTTGTAGCTAGAAAAATAAAGAAGCTGGTGGAGTCTATAACCCTGCACTAATATTTTAAAGTTTATTAAAAAAGCGCAAAAAGTCGCAAAACTTTTCTTGGTAACCAGAAAACCAAACAGTTAGAGAAGATAATGTGATACAAATTTTAAGAGGGTCGTTGGCGGAACATAAAAAAATGCTTTTAAAATGGCTACTTTGCTATAATTTTTATACACTTGATTAAATGTGTTAGTAAAATAGAAAACAAAATTTCAATAAATGAATAAAACACTATATACATACCTGACTAAACACTAATCCCACTAAACAGTAAAAAAAATTCTACAAGAAATTTTTAATACAAGGAATCTTTATAAGACAATGTTTATCATTGAATAACGTTTACTGCATAGAAAACTTGGCTTAATTTAAAGATGGCGTAGAGATTAAAAACTAGTGAAAAATTCAGAATGGTCACAGCCAACTAATAGAATAGAATGTTAGGAAGTAAAATATTGACAATTTACTTAATTTTTTAAGATTTGATATTTCCCTTTTTGCCACAATTTTACAAAAATCGACCATAGTGCGGCGGTTGCTACGCCCCTGTGCAAGGGGTTACACCTGCACCGCCTGGCTTAAGGATAGTGAAAAACAAATTATAAAAAGTCAGTTTTGTTAAATAATAATCAAGTTTTCTTATCTCTTCAAAGGATTTTGCATCGCATCCTCCTGGCGTTTGTATGTGCGCGATGCGGTATAGGAATGCAAGGAAATATGTATGTATGGAAAAGTACTTTTTGAAGATGAAAGCCCTTTTTTCTTTTTTTTTTCGCTCTCCAAAATGTGGTGGACCTTGTATACAAAAATTTATTAAAGACAGGTCGTTTTACAGGATATTTTTTTCTCTTTAAATTTTCAGTTGCCCCCGTCTGCCCCCTCCCAATTAAGGCCCTGTACCTCTCCGCTTTCTCTATATTCAACCCAAAAAATGGAAAAAGCAACGACAACTGGCGTAATAATTTTTTGGCAAAATTATTTAGTAAGCCGCAAACCAATTAAAAACGGCTTGCCTTGGGTGCCAAGGTTCAGCCAATAGCTGCAAATTAAAAAATTAGTTGTGTTGCCCTAAGAGTAAAAAAAAGCGGCGCGGAATTGGCGCGGAATGATAAAGAGTTGTTTTTTAATAAAAACGAGTGGTGGTATTTTGTTGGAGTTCTCTTATTTGATTCCAACGACTATATAATAGGCCGACGTTTTTGCCCTGATAATAAACAAAGCGGGGAGGTATGATAAAGAGTTTTTTTCTAATAAAAACAAGTGGCGGTATTTGGTTTGAGTTCTCTTAGTTGATTCCAACACTATATACCTTGAGCCAGAAATAATTCATTCTGAAAGCAATGCAGCAAAGTAGGCAAAAAATCATAATGTAAACAAACCCTTTTGTAAACAATGATTAATTGCAGCAAAAAATATTAAATCCGACAAGTTTCTAGTTCCTCACGCCCCCGCGTTAGGTTTTATGGCAGGACAGAGATGAAATAAGAGGATTTTTAAAAGTAAGTGATACGTGTTTAAGCAATGTCTTTTTTATTCATTAAAAAATATTTAATCGGGCTCTGTCAGAGGCTATGTGGTTTCGAAAAGGTTTATTTATTTTATCATTTTTTGTGTACTTTGCAGCATTGCTTTCACTACGAATTATATCTGGCTCAAACTATAAAAAATAATTTTTCTCCTGAACCTAATTAGATGTTTAAAGTGTATATCCTCTAGATCCAAATACTCTATGGTTTTTAAATAAACGATTCTAGAACGCCTCTTTACTTAAATTGAAACTATTATGAAAAGTTAAACCATTAGAAACAATAATAATTGTAATCTAAAACTAAATCTTTAAAGTTATGCACGAATTCTGTTGAAATATAAGTAAAACTGTGGGAAAAGAACCTTTATTTTTATTAAATGTAAAGATTTATTTTTGACTACATTACAACAAAAAAATAGTACAATTTCATGTAGGTTGGCTAATTTTGTATTTGTGTTTTTATTATTGTTGTTAAGAATATTTAAAAAGTCGAAAAGGTGTATTAAAAAAATAAAATTCGATTTTTAAATTCTAAAAAAAATCGAATTTTATTAAAATTTGTTATACAGGATTTGAACTTTATATAATATTTAAAGTACTTTTTTCATATCAAAGGTATCTCTCCTTGTTTAATAAAAACATATTTTCCCACCCTACTTATTTTTGTTTCTTTTTATTTAAATTGTGAGTGTAGATGAAACTGTGTCACATTTTTTTAAATATTTATTATACAATAGGTTTAATTTAAAGTGTGGTATTACAGACTTATACAGTATACATGTCAAACAAATCAATTACTGCGATTTTATTAAATTCAAAAGTTTTTCTTTAGGTTTACCGAAACTAAATAAGCTCGCTAAATTCTGCTACCCAAAATTTCAAGCACATTTATTTTTTGTCCCTCTCCCCCTCTGGTGAAATTTCGTGAAATTTTTTAAAATAAATCGATTAAAAATAGTGGAATCAACATGTCCATATAATTTATTAGAACTTTATTCCGGAGCGGGGAGGGAGGGAGGGTGATAAAAAATCGCAATTTCTTAAAATAAAAATTGATTTTTAGTCCTAAGCAATTTTGACGAGCAAGAAAACACTTTGAAACGTTAAATGTACACACAGTTATCTAAATATTAAATTTACTGGGGCGCGTGGCAAATCTCGTTACTATTTCCTGTTTTTAGCGGAAAAAATACGTGATATTTGCAGAAATTTCCTTTCCCGCAAAGTGAGAGTACATGAGATTCAACAGGACCTCCCCTTAAATGCCTCACGTAATTTATGGACAGCCCCTTATATATGATTATATTTATTCCTGCCTTAACGAAATTCATAATCCAGAGTTGCTGGCTGCAAGAACAGCTCATAGAGGTTCATTTCAATAAATAATATTACGTAAAAATGTTTTCTTATTTTCTTGAATAGCTGAATGGATGGAATAGCATATTTTCGGAACGGAAGAAGACATGGCTGAGCTACTCTGCGAGCTTGTGGCGGATATGTGTGTCCCGACTAAAACCTGTGATTATTCCAAACCTGGGTCATTTGCTTCTATAACGTAATAGCGCAGGTGTAATAACGAATATTGATAGATGCTTGTGTGTGTCCAGGACCGTAAGCAGAAAGTGATTTTTGATGGGGGGCAAAAAGGCGACAACCGACAAAAAAAAAAGACTTTAGGTAACGTAAAAAAGCAAAACCACCAGCAAACAACCCATCTTTAAGTGGTCTTTTTGGACTCCTGGGGGAAATCGCCCCCATTGCCCCGCGCTCCGTACGGCTCTGTGTATTAAAAAATGTCAATGAAGACATCTTTTAAACGCAAGGCGTATAGGCATCAAGATGTCTAGCATTCCTTACATTGCAAAATCAAATACTTAAAAAAAAACAAAAAATAATTAGTATGTTGCACATCTTACCGTTCGTCGCTAAATACATACATTCATAAGTGTACCAGTTGGTCGATGGTTTAATTATTATATTAAATAAGTGGAAAATCTGCACACCAATTAGCAATAAGAAAATTAAGTAGGTAACTATTACCAACGATATCTTAAGCTTACGTAAATATTTAATTAAAAAGAAGAAATTTTACTTTAAATAAATAATAGTTTAAAAAAACTAAAAAAACACGCTTTTATATGCAACCAAACTAAAAATTAGAAAATAATTTTTCATTACAAAGAGTTTGTCACTTCAGAGTAAAAAGCGTGGGGTGCATTTTACTATTTTTTCATAACTTTTCCCTCATAGATACTTGCAAATAGAATAATTATAACATTTAATATATTAAGCACCCCACGCTTTTATTCTGAAGTGACAAACTCTTTGTAATGAAAAATTATTTTTTAATTTTTAGTTCGGTTGCATATAAAAGCGTGTTTTTTAGTTTTTTAAACTATTATTTATTTTTCATTTTTTAGTTCGATATATCAATTAGTTTTTAAAAATAAATGCTCCAGTTTATTCACTAAAAATTCCTTCGCCATTTTGTCAAGAGACACAGAGGATCTGTAAAGGAATTTATTTATCCTGGCGGTCCTAATCAGGATAACGGGATACTGTTTTTAAATTATTGCATTGTCATCGGTCCTTGATACGTGTGCAAAGTTTCAAAGAAATTGAATCGCTGGAAGTTGGTAAAAATTAGGCTCAAAGATTCCGTTACATAGATAGATAGATAGATAGATAGATAGATAGATAGATAGTTACAACCCAAGCTAATAAAAGCGTGTTAAAAAGTACAACTTTTGTAGAACATTACCTAGTTAATAACCTAAATAACGAAAAAAAAATGTAAGAGGTTATAGACGACAATTAATTTATATAACTGATTACCATATCAGGTTTTGGCGATTTTACGATTTATAAAAATGGCTCTTATTATTTTATGTCTGCTTTTTTCTTTGGTTTTAATGCATCTTTCAATTCCATAGAAAACCAAGTCGAATTAAAATGCGGCCGAGAAAATTAGCTCGATTGTGATAAGTGTTTAATGGTTTATGCACTCGCGAGCCTATACCCAGTCGCTTTTTACGCACATAATGAATAAGTATGTCAAACCGATATTCAAAAATTACATAAAAATCCAAATATTATTTTTTTACCCTTATTTAAATTTTTAAATAAAAACTGATGTTATCTAATTGCTTTTTAAACTTAAATAAAAATAAAATCAAACAAAATTTTAATGTTCTTAAAGCTAAACCTTCCTAAATAAACCGAAGAATCTTTTGACAGTGTACCAGTATCAAGGCCTAAGCTGCTGTGCGACCTAGGTGTGGGATTATATTTTAAAAATAAAATCTCGAGGATATCCTGTATTTTCAAAAGGCAAAATCACAACAAAATCTGGCGATTCTGGAAATATCGTTTCACAATTCTCCCAATAAAGCTGTCAAAGTCGAATAAAGAGCGTGCAGTATTTTTATAATGTTTCCTTTTGATGCTTTTTAATTTCGTAGAACCTCATTTGATGCAGAATATTATCCTGAGTTTTAAAACATTGATATATAAGCAAATATCTTTTAAAACCAATTTAAAATAAATATATACTTATTGTACTTTTAATTTTCAACTTTTTTGAATTCGAAACTGTCTTTAAAAGAGTGTTTTTAATAAAAATTTATTGTCTGTCTGAACATATTTACAGAATAGAAAAGTAATAAGTATCTAATTTCAGGCTTAGCCAAAAAGTGTTGTGTACCTTGCTTGAAAAAAATTGTTTATTAAAAAAAACTGTCCTAGATCTGTGTACTTTTCCACGATTTATGCAAAAAAATACCGTACTAAACGCGAAAAAAAACAATATTTTCCAAACTTGTTAGTAAAAATGCCATTTTCTAAAAAAAATAAATGAGAACGCATTTTTTTAAATACAGATTTTACTCTTTCCGCGGGATGACATTATGTTTTCGAGACGCGACCAGGGGCTCAGTTGGTTAAATATATGTGCTCAGTTCACGTTTAACAGTCTCGTTAAGAACTTATTTTATTGGATTATAATAAAATAATTTCGACTGGAAGCCCTTGACCCTATGTTTAGGGTTTGCTGTATAGTAAGTAAAAATTTTTATATAACCTAATTGAAATAATTATTTTATATTAAATATTTTATTAATTTAATTCTCTTAAGGTAATCTTAACTTTAAGTATATTATGAAAGGGCAGAATTATTCTTCATAATATAAAATGTTTAATTTTCCTAAAAGAAAATTAAATATCTCTACTCTGGAGAAAAGCCAAATATTATTTTGTTTAAATTTAAACTACCAGAAAACAAATTAACTATAAAATGCCCCAAAAGTTGTATTTTTAGCGCTGAATTTAAATAAATAATTTTTTTGTACGACCGGGCGTAAAATTCAATTTAACGCCCCTATTTGAGGGCGTAAAATTGCACTTTTACGCCCTAAGGTTTTTTGCTTATTAAAAACGCCCGCATTTATCAATAACGGCGTAAAATAGCACTTTTACACCCTAGGGCAAAAAAGTATTAAAAAGGCCCGCATTTATAAATTTATAAAACAATAATAAAATTAAATAATGCCCATTTTTTTTTTTTTTTGGTAAAACAACCATTTATTTAATTCAACATATTATTATGTTAAAAGTATACTGATTACAATTTGAAACATTAAAAGCTGGAAAATTGTCTCCTAACTACAGAGAATGCTTGTATAATTTCAGTCGTACAAAAAATATTGTTTGCATCTCAGGCGTAAAACACTTTTCCGCCCACAGTTGATTGAACAACTTTCAGCTGCGGGCGTAAAAGTGCTATTTTACGCTCTTGGTACAAAAATAACTATTTAGGCCATAACTACATTGATAACAGAGTATTTAAAGTTAAGAAATAGTGCATTAGATTTATTTAATAGATTTTTTTGTTTATTTTTTATTAGATATAACATAGAAATCTAATTTTGAAGATTGTACACTTCAGGCACAGATTGCACCCCTTTTTTAAATTAAAAAAATAAAATTATTTTTAGATATCTAAAAATAACATAAAGTGTGTGTCAGAATAGGTGTATAAGAGGCAAAATGGACCAAAAATTTCATATTTTTAAAACGAAATTTTGGAAAAACTGATCGCATAGTCCAAAACTAATAAATACAAAATTTTACTCCAATTGGTATTATACAGGGCGAGTTATAACTAAAAATATGAAAAATGCTTAGAAGCAAACTACTTTTATTTTTAAAATAAAACAAAATTGTATAAGTAACTGTTGTAGAGAATTTAATTTTATGTCTAAATTTAAAGTTAAAAACGTAAGAGTAAAGAAAATGTAGTTGTTAATTTTTTACACTACGCATTAGAACTTGAACAATGGGTGAGAGGAAGCAAAATTTAAAAGAAAATTTAATAATTTGAAACATATTTTTAAATCAAGTATTTTGAAAACTGTTAATGCATAATGTAAAAAATTGACAAAAACTTTGAATTTTGACATAAAATTTAATTCTCTACACGTTTACTTATACAATTTTGTCCCATTTTTAAAAATAAAGGTACTTTACCCTCGGTGATTTTTCATATCTTAACTTATACCTGTATAATACCAATCGGAAAAAAATTTTGAATTTATCAGTTTTGGACCATGCGACCAGTTTTCCCAAAAGGACGATTAAAAATTCCAAAATTTTTGGTTCATTTGTCCTCTTGTAAAACCTATCCTGGGACACACTGTATAAGTCTCTACACCATACAGCTATAAAGACAATAATATACCTGTAAAGTTTACGCATTTACCACCATGTAGAACAAAATGCAACAAAACACAAACGTGAAACTTATTTACAACAAAAGCAACCGACAATAAACACATCGCAAATTGGCACACGGCCGCCATCTAACTTTGCGATCTAAAGAAGCGCTGGAGCGGAAAACTGTCAAGCGCGAAAGCTGATTAAATAGCTGGAATTTTATATGGATGCGAATTATACAGGATGACTGTCAAATTCACACCTTGAACTATATACCCTTGGCTATCAATAAAAAGGATTAGGCAAATAAGTGTGTTATACAAAGCAATGTAGGACCATCAATAAAACACTGTAAATAAAAATAATAAAAAAAAACTGTGATCTATATCACATGTGACTGCTGTTACTCTGGAGTTTGATAGTAAAATAGCAATTCTTGATAAACGTCCTGTATATTGGAATACCACTAAAAATATACTTTAAACCAGTGGCTTAGCTACTATGGGGATAGGTGGGGCAGTGCCCCAGGGCCCTAAGCTTAGGAGGGCCCCTGCAGTTGACAAAAAGGCCTTTGGGGTAGGTATACAAATATAAAAAACAAATGCAATGGAAAGTAAAAATGAGGACTCTTCAAAAATTTTTAGATCTTGGTTAGTATCAGGGATAAAGAATTAATTTGATTTAATTAAATCAAAATAAGATGTGAGCCTATAACAATCTTTTTCGAGGTTGTTGCCTGAACGCAATATATATTTTTGAAAAAGCTCACTACGCTGGGCGAAACGTCAGATGTTAGCTATGTAATGAAGTAGTTTTAATTATTAACAAAAAAACCTATACCCAAGAAAAATAAATAAATAATTATATAGATATATATATATATATATATATATATATATATATATATATATATATATATATATATATATATATATATATATGAATATATATATATATATATATATATAATATTTTCTTAATTAGATATCCTGCATCAATGAAAATATTAATAAAACAATAAGAATAAAGAGTACCTACAAGATATACAATATCAAATGATTGATGGTTATTAGATCGCATCGTCATTTCTTTGCCCACATAAAACATCTACGTGTGAAACACCTTGTAAGAAGTGTAAAAGCTCGCCACGCCAATGTTAGTACCTGTTTATTAACAAACAAACAAAAAATACAACTTTAATAAGACCGCACTTCTTTGTTGGAATTATAAATTACCGTTCGATATGCAAATAAGCAACAGTGTTTTGTTTGAATGTGGTAGACAATAGACAGTTAAAGCACTACCGAAGACGTTGACGTATCTGATAGACGTAAACACAGAAATTTACGTTACGTTGTGCCTACTCCATACGGTTAAAATAGAGTTAAAGCAAGGCGACAGACGTAGACGACTGATGACTTAACCTTACTTTTTTTGAAACTCTTGTAAACGGTGTTGTTGAAAATCAACTAAGAAGACAATTAACAATAACCTTTGTCTGAATGTGAAAGACAATGATTCAGTCGTAAAGAAGAATTTTGGACTTCCATTGTCTTTATCAATTTATTCACACAACGTTTCGGGTCGTACTATCTCTGTCCGTTCTCAAGTGTAAAAAAACTTTGTGTGAATAAATTAATAAAGACAATGGAAGTCCGAAATTCTTCTTTTACTAACAATAACCTTCCTAACATGTATAACCTCATTTATTTGTTTATTTATTAACATCAGAACATTAAAACCATTTATTATCGGTATCAATCGTGTCTATTCGGTTCAATACGTAGTAATGTTCGGCTGGTTACATTGCGTTTTGAAGGTACGTAGAAATCCGTAGCGTTGCGGCAGACGTATCTCCTTACGACGAGAAAATTGATAATGCTCATGCGCAGCTGTCATTTGATACGGATACGTTTAAGTCTCTGGCTTTGCTCTAACTGTTTATTGATTCTTTATGAATGATATTACAAGAATTTCGGACTTCCTTTATCTTCTTTTTGACTATTCACACAATGTTTCGGGCATTCCTATCTCTGTCCGTTTTCAAGTGTAAACTAATACTTATTCCTAACGCTAATAGGGTAGCGTTAGACGGGTTGATGGTCTAAAGGTAGGTTTACATCTGACATATATTGCATGATATTAATGTCAGGCAGAAATTCTGGCTAAGGTAAAAATAAAAAAAATTTATCGGACATAAATTTTTGACCACAACCACTTGACGATGGCCAAATAGATTACGTGTCAAAGCCAAAAACCGAAAATAGAATAGAATAGAATACATTTCTGACCGTTTACATTAGCCAGAATTTCTGTCTGACATAAATTATCATGCAATAAATGTCAGATGTAAACCTATTATAACATAGTAGCGTTAGGAATTATTTTTAGTTTACACTTGAAGACGGGCAGAGGTAGGACTGCCCGAAACGTTGTGTGAATAGCAAAAATAAAGACAATAGAAGTTCGAAATAGTATCAAGCAACAATAGCCTAGTTTACACCGGGAGGACCAATTAGATCCGTGGACCAAACCTAGGACTTATTTTTGTTAGTTCACTAGTGTTTACACCAACTTAGTTTATGGATCAATTTAATTCACGTTTAATCCTAGTACCAAAATGACAGCTGAGCATATGACCAGAACCTAACCTCGTTTTTTATCTTTTAAAACTGTATCGCTTTTAAATTCCATACGCAAACAGTTTTGATTAAATATCAACAAAATTTTAAAAAATATAAACAAACAACAAAATTATTAGGTTAAGACCGAAATTCAACGTCTTTTTCATCGAAATGCGCACTGTCAAAGATCAAGGCTGTCATTTTGGTCCACTAAAAAAGTCCGACGTGTTTACACCAAGGAAAATCATATTTGGTCACCCCCATTTGAGAAGGACTTAATTGAGTAGCAAATTTTAATACTCAAGTGTTTACACCGTGAATAAAGTACGCGTGACGTCATTTAGACCTCGAACTAAAAATTTGGTTCTCCCGGTGTAAACTAGGCTAGTGTTGTTTATGGAAGAACATTAGAATTACAGTGCTACACACCTACACCAAGAGGGTTGGTTCGTACTTTTTTGCGTTAGTTCTTGGAATTATTTGGAATTGAAGATAAGAGCAAGTAAAAATTCTTGGGTGAAAAGATGGATTATACAAGAATAAAAAATATTTATTTATCTGGAAAAAAATTATGATTCGTAATAGATCGCACCGTCATTTCTTTGCCCACATAAAACATCTACGTGTGAAACACCTTGTAAGAAGTGTAAAAGCTCGCCACGCCAATGTTAGTACCTGTTTATTAGCAAACAAAAAAATAAAACCTTAATAAGACCGCAATTCGTTGTTGAAATTATAAATTACCGTTCGATATGCAAATAAGCAACAACGTTGTTTATGGAAGAAAATCAGACCTACAGCGTTACACACCTACACCAAGTGGGTTAGTATTTTTTCTGCCTTAGTTCTAATAGATTTGCAATTGCAGATAAGTACAAGTAGGAATGTCTAAGAAGCAGTTGAAATTCTGTGCTCGAAATATGGAATGATTATTTAAGAATAAAAAATCTTTTACTTACTTAGAAAAATAATTGATTCGTAGTAAATTGCATTGTCTATTAATAAATTAATTTAAAAATTAGATTTATACAGATCTAGATAAAAACACCTAAAAGCTATTGAGTGGCGGATTTAAAGATTGCCGCCTGTAGGATACTCATTTTTACTTCTTCTAAATTTTGATACCTTAGTCCACAATTATCAATAATATCGTCTAATATTGATGGTAACAACTCAAACGTGTTACTGAAAATTTTCACCAGACGAACCGTTTGCGGATAATCAAGTTTTAAATATTGATATGATATTAAGATTTACCTTTTTTATTTTGGAATTTTGTAGCTAACAAAACAATAAATACATAGAAAACGGCAACATATATTCTTAAAGGGAATTTAATGCTCTACAAGAAAGGTCTCTTACTGTTTTTAAATAAAATTGTTTTTTAAGTTATTTACAATGTAACTTAAAGAAAAAAATAACTTACCGTTTTCTTCATTTTGGAACCCAGTTTTTCACTTATTAAAACAAACTGATATGTTACATCATCAAAAATCATAATTTTATTGCTTAAAATATATAAATTTCATATTATATTCAAACCTATTCTAGATTATTAGCTATTTGTTATACGAAAACGTAGATTTACTTACTCTAGGACATTAAATCTACGTTTTCGTATAACAAATAACTATTAACCTAGAGTAGATTTGGATATAATATAAAATTTAGATATTTTAAGCAATAAAATTAATAAAACTATAATTCTCGATGATGTAAATTATTAATTTGTTCCAATAAGTAAAAAACTTGGTTCAAAAATGAAGAAAATACCGTACTTATTTTTTCTTTAACTTAAATGGTGAATAACTTTAAAAGAACGATTTTATTTAAAAACAGTTAGAGACCTTTTTGTAGACCATTAAATTCCCTTTAAGAATCTATGTTGTCTTTTCTATATATTTGTTTTTTCTTTAGTTACAAAATTCCAAAATAAAAAGGTAAATCTTAAATATCTATCAATATTTAAAGCTTGATTATTCGGAAATGGCTTGTCTGGCGAAAATTTTCAATAAAAGGTTTTTTGTAGGCAAGTTGATAGTTGGGAAGCTTTGACGCAAAAATGAAAATACAAATAAAAAATCCAAATTAAAGGAGAGGAACCTCTAAATCACGATATTTTCTCTTTGCCCCCAAACAATATTTTCGATATATTTAAAAAAAAACAAAGGTCGATTTTTTGGCCCAGTCTAATGTACAAGGTGTCGGGATTTATTTATATGGTTACTAAAAGAGATAGAGACTTGAGGTTTTCGCGAAGTGTTGTTATTTTTTGATGAAACGAAAGATGGCTCTCTTAGTTTTTGACATACAGGGCGATTTTTTTCATTTTTGGACCCCTTTCGTATTTTAGTTACCTTGTTACTACAAACAAAACACTGATGTAATTCGATATTTTAACGTAGAATCCAGTGGTGTACTTAGATCGACGCTGTCGACCCCACCCGTGCAGTACAATAACATGTATGTACTTTACAAGATCAAATTCACCTTTAAGACGTCATAAAAGGCATTTTATTCAAAGTTTTAACTAAAAATTTAAATTTCCTTAAATCAGTTAATGATTTCTTGCGTTCATAGTTTTCTTTACCCTATTTTAAAAAGTGGTTTGTAAGGTTATTAATTTTTACAGATTATTTTTCTATTTAAAAGAAAATAAATACATTTTATGGATCATAAATCAATATTCTAACTAGGCAAATTTATATATTTTTACACATATTTGCCTTTTTAGGTTAGTAGAAATTTCTAGAAGAATGCATGATATCAAATTGCTGAATTTTACTTTTACATACAATTAACGAATGTAATTGAAAGTTTTTTAAAGCAATGCTAATTAATTTTTAAGTGGTTTTAAGAGCAGATATAAAATTGTAAAAGTAGATATTAAATCAAATTACCTGATTTTGTATTAGAACTGCGTATAACATATGGGTATACGGATCTATTCCTTATGCAATATTTATACTTTCGTTTTTATGGCCGATACAGTTTAAGAATCTGTAAAGGGGGTATAAGTACCCTTAACGGCAAAATTAAGAACAAGAGTAAGGTGGGATTGGCTTATTACACAATATTCTTTAGGTTAATTGCCAGACATACAAGGGGCTATATCTCATGCATCTCAGCATACAGGCTGTCACCGGACAAGTGCACAAATGGATAAAAATTCCCAAACAAGTCACAATAAAAAAAATTCCTAGTAAAAAAATATTGTTTACAAAGAGAATGGGTAACAGTTTAATATACGGTTTTCTGCTATTTTAAGGGTTTTTTAAAAATTATTGATACTTACATATTTTAGACAACGTAAGTGGCGCACATCCAAAATATTCCGGTTTAAAAAAATATCTGTAAACAAACTTACGGGGCGGGGTACAATTGGTAAAACGATTTAATGAAACTGAACATCACATGTAAAATTAAGTAAAAATAACATTTTTTCCACATATTTTTGAGAATAAAGCTAAAAAATATGATAAATATGAAAATTGTTAATTCATAACCTAAAAGTAAGAAAAAAACGACTAAATCATCAGAGTTATACCATGCTAAATATGGAAAGCATTTGGTAACATCGAAAATTCGAAAAAAATTCACACAAACTGGATTCATAAAGTGTGTATTAGTCTCTGGTGTAATTAAAGGATTACAAAAATAAGCGTTGACCAACCAGAACTAACCTGACCACCCTTTATGATCCCCCTTTTATTATTAAACATTTATACAATGTTGCCAATTGTCCATATTAAAAGTGGACAAATGCCAAAAAAATAGTTTTTTATTATAAAAAAATAATAATAATAATAATTCACAACTGCGCCGTCATGTTATTTTTAACGACAACTAGTAGATAACATGTAGGTACGTCAAAATATTTAAAAAATCTTTAAAATAGCAAAAAACCGTATACTAAATAATTACCAGAGAAAATTTCAGTTTTATAGTTCTTAATTGGACGAGCGTAAACAAATTTTAAATACCAAGTCCCGTTACTCATGAGACGTACGAATGTCCTACGTCTAGGGGATACAATCACGCCTCTTTTACAGTCCCAAAATTTTCGGGATTAAATTTCCTCAATCCCGGGATTTTCGGGATCAATAAATAAATGTAATATTTTCAAAATAATTGCATGAAACTTCGCACTTAGTCTTCGTTTCAATTTATCGAGTTGTTAATGCTAATAATAATAAAAAGTCAGCCATTTTTATTTCCGATTTTAATCAGTTTTACTTGCTCTTATTTAAAGAAATAAATCATGTAAAAGCAACACTTCGGATAACAAATTACAAATGTTTTTTTTTTTTTTTTTTTTTTTTGATGCGATCAATTAGAGGTTATGTGAGGGCATGCCGATGTTTGGTGTTTTATTTTTAAAGGTAACTAATTAAGACGACTGTAGAAATGTCTTTATCAAAAGAAAGTGTGTATCTCTAGTTCATTTTTCTATATTTTAATTAGTTTGTTTTTTGTTAGGAAAAGAAAACTTCTTTTTGTTCAGATTATTTTTACATTCATAAAGAAAGTTTGAAAAATAAAAGGTAATTTTTAAATATTTTCGAATTTTTGTACTCGACCCTCCAATCCCGGGATTATCCCGGGATCCCGGGAATGTCTGTGCCCAGTCTCGAAATCAGAGAGAGAGAGAGACAAAATCATTCTACAAAATTAACAGAAGTGCAAGGAAATTACAAGCAGTGAGGAGTTTTTTCCTTTTTTATATTTGTATAACCTTTTACATGCATGCGCGGCGCGTAAGCGTTAAGACTAACCTTTTGTGTTTTGTGGCGTTAAGGCACGTATCCACCAAAGCTACAATGAGGAACTTTTTGTTACTAAATGCTGCTTTGTGTTCCAAAATTTCAGGACAAATGTCAACAGGTTTTAACTTTTTGTCTCCACTAAAGCAACGAAAATCAAGAACAATTTTAGTTTTGGTTATCGTTTTTTACGGTTGCACATTGTCGCGAAACTTTGATAATTGAATATCTCCCCGCAGCAAGAATTAGATTTGTTTCTCTTGTTTCGACTTTTCCTTTGATCATACCGACTTGAAATTTAACTATGAAAAATAGCTACAGAAATATTTTAATTTTGTTACAACAATGTTCAACTTATTGGAACATTATGGAACTTGTTTGGAAACATGCAACATAAACACAAAGTTCCTAATTGTTGGTTTAGTGGATACGCACCTTTAGGTTACATCAGAGTTGGGTCGTATTCGAATACCCAGTATTCTAAATAGTATTCAAAATACATTTTGCCGGTATTCGAATACACTTGTGTGTTTGGTATTCGGCAGAATACTTTTTGGTTAGTATTCAGGATTCTGTATTCGAATACTTTTTTGAGTATTCGAATACGGACGTTCCGAGTATTCGAATAGCGAAATGTGTAGGTAGTATTCGAATACCAAAATTGCCACGACAAGAATACCAAGAATACAAAAAGGGAACAAAAAATAGGAAAAAAAGAAGGTAAGGATCTTTTTTTTGGTGTTCAAATTTTGATTCATCGGTTTTTTCCTCTTCTAGTACTCAAATATTTTTTTTCCAGTATTCGAATACCGATTCTAGGTAGTCATGTATTCGAACACTTTTTTCTTCCAAGTATTGAAATATTCGATATTCGAATACTTTCTTTTTCCGATATTCGTATTCGCTTTCGAATACCGATTTTCAGTATTCGACCCAACTCTGGGTTACATTACTTTTAATGCAAAACTTTTTGTTAGGCGTAAGGCGTAGGGCGTTCGTACGTCTCATGTGTAACGGGACTTAATTCTTTAAAAAAAAGTTCAAATTTGTCCCAAAGGTAAATTAAGGTAATAAACACAAAAAAATATTGCTTTTTTTTAAAGTGGTAGGAATGCATTTAAACTAAAATGTGGAGTACATCAAATTTTGTAAACATATTTTTTTCAACTACGTTATTCTTAAATAACATTTTGAAACATTACTGCTTAACGTTTTTAGGGTACTTATCTTTTTAAAATCTTTGCAACTCTGTCTAAAGAATCTAATTTTTCTTATATGGTGAATTATATTTTTTAATAAGAAATTTTTAATCAGGAATGACTTAAAAAATATCAATTTATTTATGAACTTGTATATGTTATTTGTGGACAGTATCTATATATGTGCATTAAGAGAATGCACACAAACATTCTACTTAAAGCCTGCTCTTTTATTTTCCAATTCCTATACCGTTACAAAACAAAAAAAACTTTTATTTCGTTAAATGTCATAAACTCGGCTTTTTAAAAATAACTAAAAACCTACACAAATTTAACATCCACGTTCACCATTTTGTCAAGATTCTATAATTTCATTTTACATACAGTTTTCGCTAGCATTTCAATTATTGCATCCAACGTCTGTAACTCTTAAAAATACTAAATAAATAACTTTTATTACTTGAGTAAATGTGCATAGTTAATGGACACTTTCCTTACTCCCGGACTTTAAGTAACTGATTGTCAAAGGATAGATGCTCATGTGCTATTTATTTTAGAGGTATTGACGGCTTCACATTTGCCATAAATAGTTTTGTTATATGGCGTTAGGAGGATGGCACATTAGCAAATTCGCTCTAAAATGAGTTGTGATTTTTGTTTCTTGTCACAAATATGTATGTAGTTCACAAATTAATCTACCCAAATCCTAATAATCCCTTACACCTTATCAGGGTCTGTTGCTTTCTCTTTTGAGAAATATTCCTTTTTTTTGATTTCATTTGATGATGATGTAAATATTATTGGCATTTTTCTTGTCTAAAACAAAAATAAAAGTAAATATAAAGTAACTGTGAATTAAACTTTCTTCTTTGTATAAGAGCATATATTTAAATTTATAGTATTTCCTTTTCCTACGACCACAATAGCAAATAGCACACTTCGCTGTTCACTACAAACTTACCATGGCTTTTTCCAAAACTATGGTACCTTTCTCTTCTATCTATCCTTTCAGACGCAGATCTTGTCAATTTATCTTTAGAAGGTTGTTGACCCATTTTCTACATTTATTTACATTATTTACACACATATTTTTTATTATTTACACCTTATTTTCGCCTTTAGTGACAAACACATTAGAGTTTCAACTATTATCAAAAGTACATTAAACATTTTGAGTTACCACTAATTCTGCTTATTTTTGCAATATCAAGAGGTTAAGGTTATTGTTTTGTGTACGATTTTAAGCATTTACTTAATGTTAATGATAATTGTTATCTTAACCTCTGTTTAACATACCTCTTTTAAATATAATTAAGATAAGAACTAATCAGAGACCAAAGAAATGAGTAATTTTAATGTTTTTATACGTAATTTTAATTTTACATATGCGGAATTTTATATTTTAAAAATACTAAGTTTAATAGTAAAACTTCTCGGACGGAATAAACCTCGACGTTCTGTACTCTAGTGTACGCTTTCAAAATTACCCTCAACAACAAAAATAAGCTGACTATTTAAATACAAACTACTAACTTGTATGGTTTTTCAGATTCAGGTATATGACTGTTTAAACGAAATTAAATAGTATTGACCCAAGCAATTAGGTATTTCCCACAAATTTTATTATAGGGGTAGGAGACATACCTATTAAGGACTGCAGTAGTCTCGGATCAAAATACAAAGCGATCAGCACTCATCTGTTTACTGGATAAAACTACTTTATATTAAATTTAGTATTTAAACAAAAAAAAATATATATATTTAAATAAAAAAAAAATTTTTTGACACACCCTCTATAATGGCAATTTGTCTTTTTATTTTTACTCTACATGAGAGTACCAATATATATTTTTTTTACTTTAATTTTATAAATAAAGTCACGGGAAATATTTTAAATTTTGTAAAATTATTACAATTTTTGGTACATTCTGTATTATTAAAAAATACCTACATATTATATTACCCAACCCCAAATTTTTCAATCTCGTTTTAATGCTAGTTAATAAAATATTGTATTTTTAACACGCTTTTATTAGCTTGGGTTGTAACTATCTATCTATCTATCTATGTAACTAAATCTTTGAGCCTAATTTCTTACCAACTTCCAGCGATTTAACTCCCTTGAAACTTTGCACACGTGTATCAAGGACCGATGACAATGCAATAATTCTAAAAACAGTATCCCGTTATCCTGGATTAGACCGCCAGGATAAATAAATTCCTTTAAGCAGCAATATCCTCTGAAATGTGTCTCTTGACCAAATGGCGTAAAGGAATTTCTTAGTGAATAAACTGGAGCACTTATTTTTAAAAAACTAATAATTGATATATCGAACTAAAAATGAAAAATAAATAATAGTTTAAAAACTAAAAACAGGCTTTTATATGCAACCGGAACTAAAAATTAGGAAAATAATTTTTCATTACAAAGAGTTTGTCACTTCCAGAATAAAAGCGTGTGGGTGCCAATATATTAAATGTTATAATTATTCCCATTTGCAAATACATATCTATGAGGGAAAAGTTATGAAAAAAAATAGTAAAATGCACCCCACGCTTTACTCTGAAGTGAATTTGTAATGAAAAAATTATTTTCTAATTCTTAGTTCACTGCGTTGAAGTTGCATATAAAAGCGTGTTTTTTAGTTTTTTAAACTATTATTTATTAAATAAATGATATACATATAAGTATTGTCATGTAGTAGTAAATTAAAAAATACAAATTCCCATTATACAGGGGTATTCAAAACTTGAGTTTATTTTTAAATTAAATATAGCCTTAAACACTACTTTTGCAACTAAACGATACCTTGTTTTAATACTATGTTCAATATAAAATAGTTTTATTCGATAAACAGTCAGGTGCGGGTCGCTTTCTATTCGGACCATAGACTATGGGTTTTATTGATTTATAACATCAAAGGCACTACTTGAGTGCTTAAGTGGGTAGGCGGTACGGTTAATACATGCAAGGTACATTTTTACAGCCTTTTTTAATGACAGACAAAACTTATTTACTGAACTGATTTGGTTTATTCTTTCTAAATAGTTCGTAAATCTTCGGCAGTGGAAAAATAATAAGACTCCTGGTCCTAAAAACGTTGGGTTCTTGTGGAAAAATGCCCTTTGAAAAATGCATTGTTATTTCTTAAAATATATATATGTTCTTTTTTACTTATGTTTCATTTATTTGGCATATTCACTCATATAGTAATCAGTCCAAGTCCATTAAATTTCCGGATTTTAATAGTTTATATTTTGCTTAATTAAAATGTATCTAGCTTTTTTCTATTTTGTATAAAAAATATAGAGGAGAAAAGACAGCGACAAAATTTGTGTGTATTCCCTTTGAATTAGTAAAAGTTGAAATTAAGCAGTTTTTAGATTGCATGGATGTAATGAAAAAAATAATTCGTGAGCTTAAATCTCGTCTAAGTGTTTAAGTTTAAACAAAACACAATATAACAACATAACGTAAACGAATATATTATTTCTACAAAACACTAAATAAAAATTTGTTTAGTTATTAGAGATCACTTTATACAACACGCCATACAATAGAACAGGATAAATGACAAGAAAGATCCAAATCGCCTTTCTATTGCCAGGCGTTTGTGTTGGCCATTCGTGTGTGCGAAACGAGCCGAAAGACTTTACGGAGTTCGAAATTAACAGAGATATACCTAAGTTTAACTGTTTAACAGTCGATAATAAGGAAAAACAGCGTGTTTAAGTATCAAACAATATTGGTAATTTTAATGTTGGAATTTATTTCGATAAATTTTAATACGTTTTAAATGCTGTAATAAAACTAGGTTTCTAAAGGTTTGTGTTACGTTTTATGCTTTAACTAGAGGGCACTCCCTAGGCTATGTACCCTATTTAAAAATTCTCTGAAACATCGCATCTTTTTTGACATACACTGTATGTACTATTTAAATAAAACAGTGCAGTCTACCAAATTGTCAAAATAAAAGTATACTTTGTAAAAATCGCTTTTTTTCGTTTTCGAGAATATACCTTTAAATTAGCTATAATTATAACTGCCCCATTTATTGTTTAAAATAAACTGGATTACTAATTTAACTTATTTTAATTTAAAAAACGGTGTGTCAGAACGAAAGAGTCCAAGAACAAGTTCAAAATTAATTTGGCTTTAAGATAATGACACTTTTGTTTTCGCCAAACATAAAGACTTGCCGGCACGAACGCCACTGATGTAAGTAATTTATAAAACAATTCTGCCGTCCTTAGTTAAACCTTCCTAATTACATTTTTTAAATATGTTTGCCTGTAGGCATATACCAGTTATTCTATGCATTATTTATCTATTCTCCCAAGTTAACAACGTCCTAACTTTATTGTGTGTGTTGTGTCAATGAAGTTAGGTTAGTTGCAGGTACAGGGTGTCAAATTTTCCGTTTTATTTTAGTTACTAAAAAAATGTTATACTGGAATTTTATTCATAAAATATGATTTACGATGATTTTTTATGATGAAAAATTATTGTAGAATGTAGAGGAAGCCATCTGCAGTACTTCGTGCCATAAATTTTTGGCAAATAAGGTATACTTGGTAAATATCCCTACGAGCAACCGTTTTTAATATATTTTAGAATAACCGTTTTATTTCATACAATTTTTTTTAATTGTTTATCTTCAGGCTTTATCTAGACCACCCAGGTTTTTGAAAGGTCTGTTTAAAATGTTGCTACCAATTTCTTTTGACCAAAATAAAATAATCTAACGCAATTTATACAGGGTGATTCAAAAATCGATCACGAAACTTAAGGGGTGATTCTACTTGACAAAATAAGGGTAGAGCGTCATATAAATTTTTAACACGCTTTTATTAGCTTGGGTTGTAACTATCTATCTATCTATCTATATCTATCTATCTATCTATCTATCTATCTATCTATCTATCTATGTAACGGAATCTCTTTGAGCCTAATTTTACCAACTTCCAGCGATTCAATTTCTTTGAAACTTTGCACACGTATCAAGGACCGATGACAATGCAATAATTTAAAAACAGTATCCCGTTATCCCGATTAGGACCGCCAGATAAATAAATTCCTTTACAGATCCTCTGTGTCTCTTGACAAAATGGCGAAGGAATTCTTCTTTTTAGTGAATAAACTGGAGCATTTATTTTTAAAAACTAATTGATATATCGAACTAAAAATGAAAAATAAATAATAGTTTAAAAACTAAAAAAACACGCTTTTATATGCAACCGAATCCAAAATTAGAAAATAATTTTTTTATTACAAAGAGTTTGTCACTTCAGAATAAAAGCGTAAGTGCTTAATATATTAAATGTTATAATTATTCTACTTGCAAATATCTATGAGGGAAAAGTTATGAAAAAATAGTAAAATGCACCCCACGCTTTACTCTGAAGTGACAAACTCTTTTGTAATGAAAAATTATTTTCTAATTTTTATTCGGTTGCATATAAAAGCGTGTTTTTTAGTTTTTTTGAACTATTATTTATTTTCAAAATGTCATTCGTTTTGAATTACAAGCCGTCAAAGTTCAATTTTATTTTGGTTTTTTTCGCCATATTGCATTTATTTTTTAACCAATCCAGCGATATTTCGCATGCAAATCGAGCTTGGGTGAGATTCTAAAAATTTTAAGACAAAAGTACTTTTTTAAATACCGCCAGAGGGCACTTTACCCAAAACTTATTTTTTTTACATCATAACTATTTTATTTTGACAGATATCGCAAAGCTGGGGGCGCCATTTTATAGACAATCAAAAACTTAAAAATAAGGTACTCTTTTTTAAAGTCGATAAACGTCGCCGTTTAGGCACCACTAGACATTAAAGTTTTCATCAATTTCAATCAAATTACCTACATACATACAGGGTGTCCAGTAACTCAACCGACAAACTTAACCAAACGATTCTTCAACAAAAAATAGGAAAAAACTTCATATAAACATATGTCCTAAACGTCTTAGTTTTTGAACTACGGTGTGTTAGGTATTAAAAAAAAATTAAAACCCCATAGTTCAAAAACTAAGACATTGTATCTTTTTGTAAAAAAAATTATGGAAAAAACATTTTAAAATAAATAAAATAAAATAGAAACTTTGACACTCTGTATTTCACAAACTCAACAACATCAACTTTTCGACTAAGATAACCTGTGTTAGGTCGTTGTATTTTGGCCCAAGGAATTTGTGGTAGAAGTTTGTACAGACACCCTGTATATTTTTTAAAACACAAAAATTTGATTATTTTATCGTATTTAAAACAATACGGTACGGCTACAAATTTATTATTTTTATTTAACTTTCTTGTTTAACGTTTAAACTTGCCAAAGTCTAAATAATAAAATGAGCACATTAAAGGTTTTAAATAGGTTATTACTGCATCTGATAACAATATTCAATCAAGTCAATTTGTTCCCAACTAATATTGCTAAAAGGTTGTTAAATTAGGGTCATAAGCCTTCAAAAAATTATACCCATGGATGCCGGCCGCAATAAAGGTGCGCTTACAAGGTCAGACTTAACATGAAAAATAAGGGATGGGTGGATTTAATATGATTTTGCATGTAATGTTTCCGATGGGCTATTATGCTATTACACTATGTTCGGTGGGTGTTTTTACTTTTCAAGGATGGTTACGACTCAAGGAAGATAAACTTTTTAATAAGGAGCGCTCAATTTTTTATCTTTCTGCCATAATATTTTTTATTTAAAAAAATAAACCAATACTTGCATACCATAAAATAAAATCACTAAAAAACATAAAAAAAAATAATAACGATTAATAACGATTTAAACGTAAATTCCATGTAAAAAAATAACCAAAGGTCATTGACCCCTGTTTACAGGTTTTTAAAATTCTCTGTAACTGCAGTACTAATAACTACTCAATTTAACTATAAACAGTAAAATCTAAACATATATAAAAGTATAATGACTAAAAAGCAAAAAATAACACCAAAACCTCGAAAAAAACCATTGTAAACAAAGAATTGCGGAAAAAGATTACGTCAAAAAGTAAAGCATAGAACAAAAATTAGGTAACTTTAAGTCAACTCTATAAATTTTCTTTAGAGTCTAACAATACTAATTAACCTCGAAGAATATTTGAAACTCGTTTTGTTTCTGAATTCCAAATTTTCTATAACATAAACTTTCAAAACAGAACTAAAAACAAACATTATTAATACCTAAACGATGACCTCTAATTTCTGTTAGGCATCTGGAAATAGAACTTAGTCGACTTATTTCCAGAGGCATACACCGGGTAATGCCACGTCACAGCAGCTGAGATGTAATGTGGGTGACTCAATAAGAACAAGATTTGGTCTTTTGGCTTAAATCTTGAATTAAATTAGTTTTCTCAAGAAGCCAACAGCTAAAGCTTAAGTTTTTTTTTACTGAAGGTACCCAATTATTATTAACCTACTTGAAAAAAGTAGGTTTTATGTTCTGACTGTATTTTTTTAATGTTTATTCCCCAAATATTTCTTTAATTATGAACCAATTTTATTTTATTTTTTATTTAAAAAGAGTGCATTTCCAAGGCGGCCAAATTTGATACAAATGGGGATCTGATGGTGAAATTCTAAAGAAATCAAGAAATAACCTCAAATTTTAAAGGCCCTTACATGCATTTGAAACAGACTTTAAAAGAAAAGAAGACATTTTTATGTTCGACTGTATATTTTAAAAAATAGGTTTCGAGGTGGTCCCACTGAAATCAAGTTAGGATAGGATGGTGAATCCTGCCTGGGGAATTTTTAAGGCACGTACATAATATTTCTTATACTTCTTATACTTTTTAAAATAAATCTGATAATACGCTCTTAGCCTAAATTTCACAATGGTAAAAACGATTTTAATTATTAATTAAATACTTTACCAAACCGGGAAAATTATTATTTTAACACAATTTTCTATATTTTTTTGTAAATAATTTAAAAAGTTAATTAAATTTATTCTACAATTTGCGAGTTTGAACAACTGCACAATGTTGCCAGTGTTTAAGTGAAAGCGCCACGTTAAATAAATATGACAACAAAGGAAAAAGCAATAGAAATGGGATGTAGCTATATCCTTTGTGACGTAGGCACTCCAACTACGTCATCGGTCTATGCGGCGTATTTAAATTATTTTCTCGGGCAGTTCCACAAAATTGCAAATTTTGAAATTATTACAAGGAATCTTAGCTTTCCGGGAAAATTTGAAGAAAAGGAATAAAAGACAATCTTGTACATTAATAAACAATAATAATAAACTATAAAGAGAAAAATAAACTGCTAGTTCTAAGATTATTTTTAATTTTTGTGCATTGTTTACTACAAACGGCTCACGTTTAAAAAACAATAAATATAGTAAATTTAATAACTTTCAGGGGGTTAGAACATAATGTAGCCGCTATATATCGTGCAAGTTTTAAATATTTTTAAAAACCGTTAATAACTTGCCAGGTTTTCTAAAGATATTTGGTGAATTGGCTTTTAAAGTTCTATAAGCTGTTAAAATAAACGACACAATTTTGAAAACACCTTGTAGTGTAAGGTAATTCTGCAGATTTTTAGAGACCAATTTAAAAGCCCTAAAGATATGAAATATAAATTAAAATTATGAATGGCACACACAAACATGATGCGTCATATTTAGTCTATTTATTAGAGAAGAAAAACGTTAATTATAACTTAATATAATTAAAGTTTTTGTTTTATGAATTTAATAATACCAATAGGTATTATGTTATTTCTTATTTTCAAACATTTTAATTTAAAGACCTGATCTAAAAATACCCCTGATTGCGGTGTCTTAGTGAAAAAAACGACATTACATAATTAATTACTTTGAAGTTGTCTTAAATAAATGAATTAACACATGAAATCCAATTAGATGCCACTAACAAGCTATGTAATGCTTTATATCACTCAATAACAGATTATAAAAATTGACAAAGAACTCGTAAATAAAGGAAATAGTGGTTACCTTTCTTACTTTGGGCTTAATTAACTTAAAAAGAGATTAAATTTATTTTAGAATTTTTTCCCTCAGTAAAGCCAAAATATAATTATGTATTTATTAAATAGTTCATCAACTATGGTCTACCACACAACAGCGCTGATTTTTTAACCTTAACAATGTATTTCGAAAAATTAAGAAAATAGAGGCCCTCTGAGTTAATTAATTAATTTTTAATAGCAGTGGCGTAGCGTGCCTTGGAGGGGCCCCGTATCACAATGAGTTAGGAGGACCAAGGAAAAAAATTGAAGACAAAAATTTTTCCCTGTTTGACGTCGACGGATGCAACCTGACAATGCAAGGAAAAACTAGCAGTAAAGAGATTTAGCTCTCCATGATTCCCCCTTAATCTTAAAGGCGTTTTAAAAGTTTGAAAAATGTTTGCTTTTGGTGCAATTTTGCACTTTCTCTAGAATAACAAAGTTAAGTCATTGGTTTTTATTACTTTACATTGCAGCAAAAAACTTCACACGAAAAATTTTTTTAAACAATAAAAATGTTCTAAGAAATAAAGTAAGAAAAATATACGTTTGCTAGAACATAATTTTAATAAAGCAGTAAAAGATTTAAAAAAAAATTCTAATAAGTTTACTTTTAAAGATTATTCATGATGATATTAACATTTTTTAAGGGAAAAAGAAATCATATTTATGCTACCAATCTATACTAATAATATATAGAGGTAAAGTTTGTAACTCTTTGTTTGTTAGTTTGTTTTTTAAGAGGTAATCTTCGGAAATACTAAACCGATCAGAAAAATTCTTTCACAATCAGAAGGCTACACTATAAATATATATATATATATATATATATATATATATATATATATATATATATATATATATATATATATATATATATATATTACTATGATTAAACAAAAGTTAAGATATTAACTCCAAACAAAGAAAGTAGGCACGGTCGGCAAGTGACTTAATAAAAGTTTTAAAAAATTATATTAGGTCTCTTATAGTTGTTGCTGTATATATTTTTTTAAGGTACAAAATTGCTTAAATTAAAAAAAAACCTAATTAATTGGATAAAAAGAGTACAACATATGAGTAATTCGAAAGGTAATATAAGCTTAAATATGTTTTTTTATTAACTAAACTTACACATACTAACAATGTTTAACTCTGTTAAATATTTTTGACAGGTCAGCAATAATATGTTTAATTTTTATAACAGCTCACTTTGGCCTTTAGGAAGCCTAAGTACTAGGAGAGAGAGAGATATATATATTAATTATAGACACGTCAAATCTTAGGGTTTTTTTAGTGTCTTTAATATTTTGCTGGGTTCATTTTTGTTACTGGTTGTGGTTCTACATGTGTTAGTTGGATACGTTTTTCTATCTTTGTTTGTGAGCTTTTTATTTTTTTAATTTATTTATTCTTTTATTCTTTATGTTTCCTATATTTTGTCTATTAGTTGGTTTCTTTTTACAAATTCCATAATTTGAAGCGAGTTTTTGTATGATAACTTTTCTTGGATGTTTCCTATTATGTTCATGTTTAGTAGTTCATTTTCATATTTATTACAGTTTTCGAAGATGTGTTGAATGCTAAGTATACAGTCGCATACTTCGCATCGAGGTGGGTTGGTTCTCTCTAACAGGTATTTGTGAGTTAAAGCTAGTTCATAATGACGCGAAAAGCGAATTGCAAAAGCGAATATTTGGCCAAAAAATTCGCGTTTTTTTGTCATGTTCATACAGCTGCGAAATTCGCCGAAATTCTAGGCAACAACATAACCTACAAATTTCTATATTGTTTTTATTTCAGTGGTGACGCTACGCTTGGGTTCTTTTGAGATTTTCTTTGTTTTTCCTTTTAATAATATAACATTTATCTGATGTGATGAATAAAGAATATAGCACATTTATTTGGCAACTAAGCCGTAAAAACGCTGCAAATTTGTTATAAATGAAAAGAGATAAAAAGGTTAACATAAATTCAAATCAAAATACACATAATACTTAAGAAAATGAACACAAAAAATAACGTTCCAAACAGCTAATAGAATGACATATACCCTCTTGTTTCTACGCATGTGCGCACGCGAATATTCGCCAGAAATTAAAATGATCTTAAGTTTCCTGCCCACTAGATTTTTAAATTTTGCGAATTCGCAACATCTTTAAACTATCTTTATCTTGAATTACCCGCCTTTAATTTTATGTGAAATTGACTAATGAGAATGAAATTCCTGTTTCGCAATTCGCTTTTCGCGCCTGTATGAACTAGCTTTTAGATTGGTGTGACCGATTCCTAGTCTCGCCATGATGCAAGATGTTCTTCTGGTCAAATGAGATATGTTATTTTGTTCAAAGAGCATAGAGGTAAGTTGGGCAATCAAAATATCTCAAAAACTATCGACCGCACGCGAAAGCATCAAATAGCGTAAAGAAGGGGTTGCGCGAGGGAACTCATTGTGCGACCACTAGTGGTGACGCGGCGATCGAGAAAAATATCCGTGCGCATTGTTTATTTTGTGATTAAAAAGTTAAATAATTGCAAGCCGGAAAATTTTATCTGTGATAGTTAAATGTATTCTGTTCTCAATCAGGTAAGTGTTAATCTTAAGTAAATTTATTGCAGTTTTATTATGTGTAAAGATTTTGGATATAATTCTAACCGGTTTTTAATAAATTCACTTTTCCTTTAAAATTTCAGGTTGGGGTTAGTTGAGCTACAGTTGCCCAACTAAGTTTTAAGAATAAAATGTTTTTTTAGTATACGGACTTATAACAGTAAGACTACTAGAGTCTCCTCAAGATTTAAAGAAGCTGCAACCGAACTTTGTACAAGCAACAAAGAAAACAGAGCTGACCTATCTAACTTATAAGTTTTCTCTGGAAATAGTTCGACCATACCCAAAGGCTGGTCCAAGAAAAGCCAAATCAAAAGAAGATAAAGAAAAGCTGCAATTTTAACAAATACAGAAGGCATTACAAGAGAAGCAAAATAAAACTGCTAAAAAACTTTGAAAAACGAAGATGAGTCAATGGAAATTTAAAATTTTTAAATAAAATTTTCTAACAAAAACATTTTTAAATAAAAATATAGAAAAAAGTTATAATTTTAAAAATTTAAATAAAATTTACAAACTAAAAGTTTTTTAAAAATGTGTAAGGCATTTTTGCCAGATATTAAATCCAATAGTTAAGCTAAGCTAGGTACGTTGCTGTTTTATTAATGATATTTGTTGTTTTGTCTATAAGATTATAAATATAAACAGCAAATTGTCAAAATGTATTTTTTTGTAAACGTATCTAACATTCAAGCCATGATTTGACTATACTTTTTAAGTGCTCCACTAGCCCCATACCCTTGCTCAACTTACCTCATCTATGGGGTACGTTGGGCATACTTGACTTATCTACAATAAAATAGATGTAGCTTCTAAATTCGACTTATTAGAAAGAAATTACTATGGACACTATTGCTAAGGGATAAATTGCTAATCCATCAGTATGCATTATGAGCCCCTAAGACTTATCTTTGAGGAGCTATAACTGATGAAGTGAAAAATTGCTCAACTAGCCCCGCCCTGATCAAATTTTTGTATTTAACAAAATTTTAAATCGTTTACCAGCTGCTTTACAGTTACAAAAAAACTGTCAATAAAAATTATCGGCAGTGAAATTTCATAACATTAGTGTCAATAATATACTTATATAATAATAACTTTAACTACTGGAAAACATCTTAAATCTTACATTTTAGTTAAAATACTAGAAAGGCTCTTGGACAGTTTTTTAAATATACCATCATGCTGAAGATTTTTATGGTTGTCACGGTCAATTTAACACAAAGTGTGGTGCACGGTTGATTGCCATCACATTTAGTTCTTCGTTACTCTTGGGTTCTGGGTTCAAGGTTTTGATTTGTTTACTTTAAACAATCCTGTCTTCTCTAGCGGAACAATTCTTGGAAATTTCGGTGATTTCGGTAAATTCGTTATGGAACATTACATCAGACTATGTATAAGTCACACATCTTTTTTTAGTTAAATACTTTAAATAAATAAGAGATAAGTCCATAATAATGTAGAATTACGACTTATTTTTATCTTCTAAAAAAATACCCAGTCAGGTTAAATTAAAAGCTTTATATCTACATTAATTACAATTTAATATCTAAATTATTTTAATTAAAATACAAGATATTAAATGGTTAAGAATTGTATATTCACTACCTACTGATATGATGTGGTGCAAGACTGTTTTTGGAATTCAAGGTCAAACCATTTTTAATAATTATTTTCTGTCTGGTATTATGACGATGCCGATGTATGGCATTTTTTACTCTCAGTTTTATTTTTAAATATTATTCTTTATTAAAAATAACCTGAATTATTGTACAATCTTATATTTATACCCTGAGATCTTAATCAAAGCTCTTCACTTCTTTAATATCTAGAGAGTAGCCCAAATAATATTTTGTATTCAGGATGATCATTCTTAAGTCAGCACTATTGCTAACTTCCTTATTATTGGACATACGGAGTCGGTTAAATTACTAAAGTTGTAGTTTTTTTCCGCTGATTAACGAAAAACAATTGAACGTCGGGTGTTCGATTTATAACAAAAATGTACTTTTTTTTCAATTTAACACCCTGTATATTATATCACCATTCAAAAGATCTATCAAAGAGCTTTTAAAAAAGTCTACATGTGATATATCCAATTTTTAATAGTTTCGGAAATATGGCCATGGGGCCGTTCAAGTATTACGTAAGCAGATTTATTACAATTATTAACCCCCCTCCCCCATGTAATTAACAGTAAGCAAAGTCTATCCCCCCGTCCATGCTACGTAAACATTTGTATATGCATTTTTCTTTTAATGTATTTTATCTTTTTATTTTTTATAAGCAACAGTTATAATTCTAGAAATAAGAAAATAGGCTTAGGACAGGATAGGATAGGGAAGGATTTTAACGTACAAAAATATTCATGTAAAAAACTTTTCTGGCTGTATTCAACACAGAGCAAGGTACACATATTACAATATTAATTAATATTATGAAAAAAACAAACGTTCCTAAAAATTTTGGTGTGTATATTAATGTTTACATCAAGCCATTCAAATACAGAAATACAAGAAAAAAATAACATCGTTTATTATTGTGACCAGTCGACAGAGTCAATCACACATGTCAATCATAAAAAGTAAATTTGTCTTATGAAGTCAGTGTTTCCATCACGCAGAGCAAAGATCCCTGGCGATGTCTTGAGCAATCGCTGGCAAAACGTCGGTAAACGATTTCAATTTGACGCGGTCCAAACTCAAGAACCAAGATTCCGCAGTTCTAGTACTTATACCTCAAATGGTTTAAACATCATCCTTATAAAAAAAAATCATAGTGGATTGGATTTATTCTTAGTCACTAATTGCAATTATTATTCAATTGTCTTAAAAATAATATAAAATTCCTTGTAGGACTTTGCATGTAATTTAAATTTACG
The DNA here is from genome assembly GCA_014170235.1 of Listronotus bonariensis. Taxonomy (NCBI): domain Eukaryota; kingdom Metazoa; phylum Arthropoda; class Insecta; order Coleoptera; family Curculionidae; genus Listronotus; species Listronotus bonariensis. Next base: position 130,231 of record JACEGR010001355.1, read on the forward strand.
CCACACTTCATTCACTAACTACATTTTGTATTATTGTATTTGAATGAGATTTTTTAAAACTTTCAAAAAATTTTTGGTGTAATTTTGATTTATCTATATAAAATAACATTTTGCGCCCTAATTCCCATACTGGAATCCAAGCGAGTACCTAAATGTATTTATTAATTATTTGTGGAAATCACCGAAAATGTGTATTTTTTAAAGCATGGGCGCACTTAGGAGTACCTACTCAGCCGCTTAACCACTGGTTAAGCGGAGTGTCAAAACTGTCAAAATAAAGCCACCTTATTGGTTTAATTTGACAATTTTGACACTCTGCTTACCCAGCGGCTAAGTACTCTTGAATGCGCCCCCTTGTGTGGGTAGGCTGCCATATGTGTAAACCAGTAAAAAGCTGCTGCAGACCGAATCTCAATCTAGACCCCCCATGTCATCAAAAATAAGCAAAACCAAGACCCCCTGCCCCGCTATAGTGCTTACCTAATACTTGAATGGCCCCCATCCTCGGGAATTTAATAGTAAATCGGCATTTTTAAATAAAACACACTGTATATTACATGACCATTAAATATACATTTTAAAGAGCTTTAAGAAAATACCACATTTAATATGTCTTATAGTTTTGAAAATATGGCGATCCAAATCTAAAAAATAGTAGATATAGTGTCTATTTTATCTTCCACATTAAACTTAGTAATTATAGTTTAGAGATGAAAAAATAATGAAAATTAAATAATATAATTTTCAGATTTAAACGGCCATATTTTTTAAACTATAGGAAATAGACATATTAAATGTGGTATTTTATTAAAGATCTTTAAAATATCTATTTTATGGTGAGGTCATATACAGAGTGTTTTATTTAAAAATCCCGGTTTACTATTAAATTGCCGAGGATGGCTATATTTCCGAAACTATAAAAAATTGGATATATCACATGTGGACTTTTTTAAAGCTCTTTATTAGATCTTTCGAATGGTTATAAATTATACAGGATATTCCATTATAACAAAGTACATTATTTGTAATAAATCGAAAACCGATCTCGTATCTCCAATAATACGGAAATTCGCTATATCCCCGAGTGAAACATGATCACCCTGTATAAACAAGATTAGAAAATGCAATAAAAATAGTGCATAAAGAAAAAATATGATCACACCCTGTACTAAACTTCTTTAAATAGCCTGTCTGACATAACGAAGACATTTAGTATAATCCATAATATAATCTGGTCGACTTTGGCCGTGAAATTGCACCGTGGACTTGGCTTAACTGTATCAATGAAAATGTTTTCTCCTTAAAAGGATTCTGGGGAGAGGCGTTTTGTATAGTACGTACGGCATATCCTGTTTTATTTGTGCATATCATTATTTAACTTTGCGCCTCAATGCCGAGTAAACTGAAATGTTAAGTGAAGTATTGAATCGTGAAGTACCAGAGGATTATTGAAATAAAAATTCCGTCGCTTGGCTTGTTAGTGTCTACGTAGAAGGTGAAAAATTCTATCTTTTTATACAGTGCAGTCCAATTAACACGAGTATAATTTCGTTATGTTGTACTTTTGTTAAAAAATCCTAATATCCGTCAGTTTTTGATTTTTTGCGGGACACATTTTTGTGTCCACTGTGTTACTTGTTCAAGGTTATCCCTTCAGCTCACCAACAAAAACGTCAAAAAATTCAAATGGAAAAGGGGTCAAGTAATACCTTATCTTAAAAGGGTTTAAAGTTGTCTTTTTTTATCTTTGGACAATCCACGAAGGCTAAAAGCCTAATAAATACTAACGTACCGTGGGTGTCTTAAGCGAGGTAAGAGGGAGTTTGTTGACACGGGACTTGGATACTTTATGATTTGGGGGTGAAGGAAAGACCTTTGCGGGTAGCAGGTTTCACATTCTAGAAACTCTAGGGACAAAAGAACGAACAAAGTGGGCCTGTACAGTTAAACCGTATAGGGATGCATACGTGCGTCCCCACGAGTTTCTCTGTTAGGAACCGCGAGTGGAGAAATTATACTGGACAATTCTTAAGAGCAGATGCCATGGAAGTACCTATAAAAAAGCGATAAATCCCCCACAGTTCGACGATGGGCAAGAGAGGAAAGCCTGTCTGTAAGTGAAGGATCGTTAATGAGGTGAACAGCTCTTCTTTGAATGAAACCAAGAATGCTAAGGGTTGTGGGGGACGCCATGCCCCAGATATGTAAACATTATTCCAAGGGATTAGGATAAGGAGTAATAGTTTTTAGGTTTTCAAAATTGATTTAGTAGTTTCCAAGAAAATTTACCCTAAATACCGGATGTCCTTGGCCCCTATACCTTTTTTATTTGTTTAAGATATCAAAACAAAATTTATCACTTCACATTTAACCGAACTTTCCTATTTTAAATGAGACACTCATTATTATTTGCTATTTCCATAGAAAATCATATTTCAAGTAAAATGACACTGCAGTAGCTACTTTTAATATCTATCCTGTACATATTTTTACAATAAATATGCGGTGTGATTGTACTTAAAATTTCGTTTTTCTATTTAAATAAATGAATCAGTGAAACAATGAACATTTATATTACATATCCACTAAAGTTTATTTTGATATCCTATAAAATAAAAAAATACTAGGGGCTAGGGACATTTAGGTTTTAGGGGGCCTACGGATACTACTGAACCCATTTTGATATACTAAAAATTATTAAAGAGAGAATTTGAAACTTTTTAAGTTAAGGTATCACTTGACTCCCTTTCCCTTTTAAATTTTAAGACGTTTTTGAGGAAATATCGCTGAACAAGTACATTTTGACACTAAAAGGTGTCTTCCTAAAATGAAAATCGAAGTGCTCTACGGCTTTTTTATAAATGTACAGGGTTTTCATTTATATTTTGCCATCCACTTTTAACTATAACCAAGAAGGGTGGAAATAAAACGTCCTAAATAAAAGTTTCGTACTTCTTCATCTATTATCTTTTAAACATAAAAAACAAACAAATAAACATCAAAAACTCAAATAAAATGAAGAGGTAAACTTAAAAGGTCTTTTAAAAATATCAAATTTTATATAACTATCTTTAATAGTTTTTAAAATATGACCACTTAAATCTGAGAAATGATAGATATAATTTCCATTATACCAACCTACGGCACTAAGCTGAGACTGTAGATGTAATGGAAATTATATCCAGATTTAAATGGCCATATTTCCGAAACTATTAAAGATAGATATATTAAAAATGTGGTATTTTTGTAAAGCTTTAAAAATATCTGTTTAATGGAGATCTAATATACAGGGTGTTTCGTTTAAAAAAGTTTACCTCTTTGTTTTGCTTGAGTTTTTGATGTTTTTTATGCTCAAAAGATAAAAAAAAGGAAAAAGTATGAAATTTATCAAGGACGTTTTGTTACCTTCTTGGTTAGAGCTAAAATTGGGTGGCGAAATATAAATGAAAACCCTATACAAATATCGAAATTAAAGAAGGTGGATCGTTTTTATTGGAATTCACATTCGAATTAATATTACAGAATAAAGCCTCTTAAAAGCTGTTACTAAAATGTGCTTCTGATTATTTTTATTTGTACTTACAAATAGTGCATAAACTAAACACAGCAACGATCGAAACATCCTTTTAATGATTATTATTTCCTTTTAACACTTTTCCAGGTGTAGAGCATCTCTTGTTTCAAGCTAAACATTTACTTTTTACCCGAATAGTCACAACATTTTGTTCGTTTTCCCGAAGATTCGAGCAAAAAGTTGTTCAAATAAACGCTTTACATTTACTTTCCTTCGTAGTTGTTTCCGCCCATACGTTTCCATTTAGAATAACAGGACGAAACAATTTTTATTAAAGTTTTGATTTATTTTACATCCATTATTATTGTCGGTCGTCTGTCTTACTTAAACGACAATTTGTTTAAAAGGCATGTGGTCTCTAAATGAAAGAGGTAATGCAAATAGCATGTGGAGAATATAAACATAAATCATTTGACATCGTTTAGACAAAAAAATCAAAATATTAGGCATAAACGTATGTACTTTCTATATTGTTAGATTAAGTAAAAAGTATGTAATTTTTATACTTTTTTATAGATTAAAAAGCATTACAAATTGAGACTTGCCAAGCGATATCGGTTTATACAGTGCATTTCTTTAATTTATTCCACCCATTATTTTTTGATCGGATCAATTTATTAAACTTAAGTTTCGGGAAATGAAATTGATGCATAAATCCTATATTTTATAGTGGCAAATGATAATTTCAAGATGGCGGTTGGGCGTGTAATAAAAAAATAAACGAAAAATGAGGTCTTGCGGCACATCATTTTAAAGCTCCTGGAGAAGAGAGTACTGTATAACTCTAGAACATAAAAACTATACCTTTGCCTACTACAAAATGGCGGTACTTTAATAATTTCCTTAATACCTGATTGGGATGGCCATATTTCGGAAACTAATAAATGAAAAAAAAATAAGTTTATAAATTTGCAGCTAGTGACCTGCTTGCACTTATTTCTAATCAAATAGTAAATAAACTGGTATCGTTGGTTTTTCCTCAAAAAATCTTTTTCCGGTAAGTGCTTGTCCAAAAAGGTTGCCATTTGAAAAATAATACTAAGACAAGAGAATGTCATTTTGCCCCTTTTATTCGTATCTTTCATACTAGTCACTAATATATTGATATTGTGTATTTCTTACATCACCTGAGGTCCTTAGAATAATTTTCGTCTGATTATGTCCATCTAGATGCAATATTAAACATGGCTCCATAAAATCTAGTGTTTAGTATGCCTAAACACTTTTAAACATGTTATATTCTGATTTAGAATTATCTCAGGAATACAAAAATGATAAGATACACAGGGTGTTCCATATAAAAATTCAAAATTTGAGCCATTTTCGCGGTTAAATCGAAAGTGACAGTGAAAAATATGCAAAGACACTCATCATCCTAGGGATGCGACATCGAAGCCAAACATCGATGATGAACATCGATAACGACATCGAACAAGTAACATTGATATTTCATAAACATCGATGATCGATGGTCCAATAATAAAAATTAAAAAACAAGTAAAACCATAAACTATTAAACTAAGTATTTTATTTATTTTTGGTTTACCCTGCACGCATAATCTGCTTCTCGAACCAATTATTTCCTAACCACTTATCGACGCCGATGGCGGCGAGAAAATAAAACAAATTACATAACAAAAAATAAACTTAAATGGCTTTACTACATTTTTTACCGTAGCCAAATAGCAGCGACACGTTGATCAATTTTAGGCGAAGAACCAATTCTAAAACGGTATTTACCAATCGGTTATGTTGACGTTTAAACAATGTATTATACGTCAAAGTTGTCACTAATTATTACCGCTGTTATAATTGGTAGAACGCCTAAAATTGATGGTTGTCTTTCAAACGCCGGGTATTACTACAAAAATCACTGTTAAACGCCGTCTTGTTTTGTAGAACCTTTTAACTTTTGCCATTATTTTTTCACAGTAAAGTTTTATAAATTTTATATATTAGCTTTTTATAAATACCTGAATCGGTAAAAAGTATATGCGTATACCCAATGTTAAATAATTAATATAGTGAGAAAAATAACAAGTATATATTAAATCATTTAAATTAAAACTTAGTATTTGATTGCAAATATGCAGATGTTAGAAGAAAACATCGATGGCAAAACATTTACCATCGATCAACCTACTATCGATGTTTTTATACCATCAATGAACATCGCGCATCCCAACCTCATCGACCTATACGATTCAGCTATACCCATTTATATTTTAATTTGCTCTAGAAATTAGTTGACACCAGGTATTTTGTACTGCTTGCTACGGAAAACAAAACGCTTTGTGTCTTACCCTGTATAATATAATCATGGACTCTAGACTTCAACAACCCTTTATTTATTCTCAGGAAAATTTAAAATGCACCCCATATGATTAGGGTAATGCCGGAGTGTTTAAAATGAATCATCCAGTCACATGAGACTATTTTACAAGTAGAGGGTGCATACATCGCCCTTTAAACGATATTATCGATAAAATATGTAAAAAAGGTAGCTTATTTCCATACCAGGCAAATGTAAAATGCGAATAACAGAAATAAACTTAGAAGTACTTTTATATGATTAAAGAAAAAAATCATATTTGTTTTTGCTTAAAACAAACATTTAACATAATATAATTGATAATATTAGAAAAAAAGTTTAAATAAACCTAACTAAATGGCTTAACTTTTAAGATACAGAGTGGTAAAAAAGCTTATATTATTAAAACTTTACTACTCTGTATATCTTAAAAGTTAGGTCATTGAGACATATAATATACTTTGAAAAAAAATATATTTACAGTCCAGAATCCCAAATAATGAACAAAGAAGTATTCAGTCGAATACCGAATACCAAGTCCACGCAGGTATGCGAATATTAGCCAAATGTATTCTGAACAGGATTCAGAATACCGAGTACTCGAATACTACTCAACTCTTCTACCACATATACCATTTTTAAATAAAATATACTGAATAATAGGGATTTTTATTGAAAAGTTCAATACACAGTAACATAAAATATTTATATCTTATTTTTTTTTTATTCTAATTTTCTACCTCCCCAAATCCCCTTTAGCCAAATATTGTGACCATACACTTATTATTAAGAACCTTATTTATAAAAGCTAAAACCAAATTGAATTTTTGACACTGTATTTCCAAAATCATCCACTTTTGGACTAAAGCCTCGTTTTCACGGTAATAGTTTTCGCGATAGTTGCTATCATGATAGTGACTGTCACATGAACTATCGTGAACTATCACCATGTAAATAACCCGATAGGAGCTATCATGCTGTCGTGATAGTACTTTCGGATTTTCTCGCTTGCCTAGATAGTTCGGCGAACTTTCATAATAAAAGTTGTCGTTTGTTTACGAATTGCACCTAGTACGTGATTTTTACAATAAATCTTACAAATAATTGTAGAAACTGCAAAGAAAGTTAGAATGAGCCGTAGAATAAATTTTTTGGAAGTATATAAAAGGTTTTCATGTTTATGGAAAACAAAATTCTCCCGATTTTAAAAATAGAGCGAAGAGGGACCGTGCTAAAGAAATTCTACTGTCCTTATCAGGACTTTCTACATTACTTAATAATAATAATTATACATTGGTTACTATCGTGATAGTTTTATTACGTGTAGACACCTGAATTTCATAATAGGACTATCGAGGTTACTATCATGAGAGCACTTTCACAAAAGTACTATTACCGTGAAAACGAGGCTTAAGATAAGTTAGGTTATATTTTAGCCTTAGGAATTTATGGTAGCTTTTTTCGACCCTTTTAGAGACACCCTCTATGTCTGGGGGCAAAAGGTTTATTTAAGTTTACATAAGAAATAAGGGGCCTTTAATACCAAAATGAGATAAATGTTTCAATAGTATTTTTCAGCTCAGTATTCGAACTAAAGAAAGAATGCATAACATTTACATTATAGGATAGTTAATTTTTTATAAAATATGGTAATATTGGGGATTGCACTCTTTAAAACTAGCCCTCAAATATATAAGAGCTTAGTGTTAACTGACCCGGTATTATATGGGACACTTTTTTATTTTGAATTTTACAAAAAAGTTATTCTCTATATAAAAAGTTTTGCATGGTCCAAAACCTAAAATCATCGGATATTAAATTGTGTCAGTTTTCTACGAGGTACTCGTATATTTGGTAATATCGCAAATTGTTATAAAGAAAAGATGTTTTAAATTAAAAACTTCTTCCAAATATGTTAATATGTTTATTTAAAAAAATAGTTTTTGATTTTTTTTTGCTAAAATCGTAAAAATTTTCGTTTGTACCATGTTACGTGCATTTTACATTCACAAATCATATTTTTTTTTTTAAATAGGCAAAATTGCATATTTAGAAGTATTTTTAATTCTAAATATCTTTTCCTTCTAAAAATTTTTGATATTAGCAAAATACAGGTATTTTACTCTTTAGCAAAACTTACGTTTTTGGCCAAACCTCGTAAATGAATGATAAAATTTGATATCTGATGGTTACTTTTAGGTTTTGGACCATGCAGAACTTTGTATAAAGAATAACTTTTATTTGTTAAAATTATAATAAAAAAGTTTCCGATATGACGCCAACTTACGTAGACACACTGTATGTATGTAAATCAATAGAAAAAAAAAACAGAAAAAGTTGTGTTTTTCTCAGAATATTAGCATGATAATTGTATTAACTAACAAACTTTTTTCACAAGGAATTATCATATAAAGGGAGTGAATATACAATAATGTATTACGAAAGTCGGCAATTATATAAAATAATAAACACATCCCACTATTTTTACAGCTACCCAACCGGAACAAAGTTGTTATTTGTATTTTATTATCCTAGCTGCATTGTATGTATAATCACAAGGTAAATATCCTTGTGGTAGACTGCTTTTTATTGCACTACAAAAGTAGTTTGTTTGTATTACCGGTGTTAATCTGCCAAATATATACTTAATTATATAAATAGTTGATCTCCAGAAAAATACAGGGTTTTACAGAATGTTATTAAACAAAATTAACGATAGATTTAGCATCTAAAATAAGATCATAAAAACATGGGTCCGTAAATCCTTCGTTTTCATAATACGCGGTGTTTCAACTTTTTGTCTTTAATACTTTATTCTAGATTCACCAAAAAAAAAACCGTTAACATATTTAGATGAGTTTTGGTACATGCAATTTATTATTAAAGGTTACATTTACACTAACCAGAGTACAGAAAAGCCATTTCCAGCATTTAATTTAAACGTAAAATGCCATACGTTTGCTATTTTTTTTTTTCATAAAGGGATAATAACTTCACTTTTTGCAAAAATCAGTGGCGTCCAGTCTGTTTCGATGCCTGCACAAACGACACTGATGTAATATGAGCTTTACACATTTTTAGATGTAGAATATGTCCTTAAATTTTCTTAACAACAGTCTGTAACACCCCGTATAAAGCACTATTTTTTAAATAGAGCATTAAAGTATTAAACATTTAAAAGAGAAAGAAATTCTTTTTAAATAGTTAAGCTTAGCATTCCAACATTTCAAGACGTTTTCATCAGATCCAGAACTATTTCTAAAAGGAAAGCTGGTCTTAACATTTGACAGCCAGACGACCCAAATCAGAAACTCCAAAATGTTCGTAAAAACATTCTTTATATTTAGTTTTTAATTTTTTGTTAGCATTTTTACCATTTTATCTGTTTTTTTGTCTGTGTGTAAATTATTTTAAAAATTTCAGTACAAGTACAAATAAAAAATCGAAATTAAAGAAGATAAACCTCCTAAAATTAATACTAAGAGCTCAAATCGTTACGCTATATTTGTTTGTCACCTTAAACAATGTTTTTCAAATATAAAATAAATAATAGTTTAAAAAACTAAAAAACACGCTTTTATATGCAACCGAACTAAAAATTAGAAAATAATTTTTCATTACAAAGAGTTTGTCACTTCAGAGTAAAAAGCGGTGGGTGCTTAATATATTAAATGTTATAATTATTCTATTTGCAAATATCTATGAGGGAAAAGTTATGAAAAAATAGTAAAATGCACCCCACGCTTTTTTCTCTGAAGTGACAAACTCTTTGTAATGAAAAATTATTTTCTAATTTTTAGTTCGGTTGCATATAAAAGCGTGTTTTTTAGCTTTTTTAAACTATTATTTATTTTTCATTTTTAGTTCGATATATCAATTAGTTTTTTAAAAATAAATGCTCCAGTTTATTCACTAAAAAATTCCTTCGCCATTTTGTCAAGAGTAGTATTAGGATCTGTAAAGGAATTTATTTATCCTGGCGGTCTTAATCAGGATAACGGGATACTGTTTTTAAATTATTGCATTGTCATCGGTCCTTGATACGTGTGCAAAGTTTCAAAGAAATTGAATCGCTGGAAGTTGGTATAAATTAGGCTCAAAGATTCCGTTACAAAGATAGATAGTTACAACCCAAGCTAATAAAAGCGTGTTAAAAAAGTCAATTTTTTTGCCAAGTATACTGAGTATTACAGAATGCTGTTAAAAAAATAAAAACAGACTCTACTTATAAAAATGTGAGAAAAAGGTTATATAAACATGGTCCGTAAATTCCTTGTTTTAGGGATGCATCGAGATACATCGTATTAAATTGTAAGAAAAAAGTATTGTTTTTTTTTAAATATCTTAAATATCCCTTATCCAATTTTGTTTTAATTTGGCAATAGTATTTATGGCATTAAGGGGGTACTTTATCACTAACTTAATTAAATTTAATAAATCCAGTGACATCTTAAGCGGCAACTGAAGAAATATTTCTAACAAAAAACGGTACTCCACTGTGTAAATATTTGTGATATTTTGTGCTTTATTTAGATAAAGCAAATAAAAATACAGCTTCTATATATATTTTTTTTTTTTTTGAATTGTGTTTAGTTTAAGAGAATGATAATAGTAATTGGATAATATCTTTACACGATAAAAGACGCATTGCGGATTTTTTTATTTTTTATTAGGTTTTTATTAGCAATTGTGTAACAACACCAATTATTACTTATTTAAATAGGGTTAATATTCAGTCTAACAATATTTACTAAAATATGTAGGTGTTTTCGGAATTTTTCAGTTTCTTGAAGAGTTTAACATCCTGTATCTTGAGAACGAAAAATTTGCGACCCATGTTTATATGAACTTTTCTTTATATTTTTTAATGTAGAATTTGCTTTTAATGTTTTTAACGCCCTTCTGTAACTCCCTGTATAATTAGGTCACGCTAAGGTCTTCTAGTTAGTAGGTGTTTTTAAATTACTGATTAAACCGCTAAAAGTTTTAGTATCTTTTACTTGATAATCAAATAATTTAATTCCATTTTTTCAAAACTTTTTTATTTTTTATATGAAATACAGTGTTTTTGCAGTAAACTAAGTTACTTAAATGATAATAATATAGGAGTTTAAAAAGTAATATGATACATTTAATTTTTTAAGCAATTTACAACAATTTGTGATAGGTAATAAGTAAAATCCAAAAAATAGACAAATACAGATCCGCAGTGCATATTTATATTTTTAGAAGTCAACGATATACAACTTTTTATTGCCAGGACAAGTTACTAGTTAAAAACCAGACCCTGGAAATGTGTTTATTTTTCGGATCATCTAAAAATACACCTGTCAACGAGAAATATCTATAAAAAGAGTTTATGAAATATTGTCGGTTTTAAGAGAGGAATAAAAAACGTTTTTGATAGCTGGAAGCTTTCACAAATAAATTAAGAAATTCTTACTACATTTAGATAAATTTGATGAATGATGGCATATGGGAAGAATACCGAAAACATTATATAACAAATGACAGCATTAAAATTTCATTATAACGGTTAATAGAACATATCGATTAAATAATTCAATTCAAACATATAGTCGCAGTGAGGAATATAAAACTAAATTTTAAGAGCTGTAAGCTTTTATTTAATAAATATGATAAACGAAAGGCATACAAAAAGAACTTGTACCACATCGTTTACATTTAAAGTTTGGATTATTTAAATATACCAAAAATTACGGTCACATAAAAAGGTTTTAACAGTCAGTAAAACATATATTAAAAAAAAACAACGGTTCTTAACTATAAATGAAGAGGTCAGTGGATTAAGGTGTTATCTTACTTTTACTTGTTTTGAGTAATTAAGATTTTAAAATGTTTGGAAGTAGATTTTTTTGTTTGTTTCTTTACGGATTTTACATCACAAGCAGAAAAAAAATTATTTACAAAAAAATATTGACATCTTTTGAGTTAAAATGGGCAAATATCAACTTATTGCAGTACAATATCAGAAATTAACAATATGTTACATAACACCTTCATCCACTGACGTCTTCAAATCTCAAATGACCACACTTTCAAACAGAAAATAAAATTATTTACACCCCTGTATTCCATAGAATATAAAATAATACTTGATATATGATTTTTTTTTATTGATCACCCTATTTATTACTTCTGTTTTTTTAGGGCATATAATTTAAATATTGGCATGCTCGCAGAACTGAGAAAGTAACCAGAATTCCTAGTAACTTGTTATTAATTAACTACTGATAAATTAACTATTGGCAACAATTGACGATTAAAATTAAGCAACTTGGCAACGTTGTAACTGCTATTTAGCGCCCTCATCGGACACTTTTTGAATCCTTTTGGGGCACATTGACATTTCTTACTCATATTTTGCTTGCTGTTTTTGCAGTTAGTATCGTATTTTTAAAATAGTTTTTTATGGTTATTATATAAAATAAAAAAAAAGAGATAGTAAGTCTACAACTTGTGTTAAGTGTTTTAGAGCTTGACATTAAGGATATCGTTAAAAATTCTGCAATGTTCAAAGCCGGTCTTGTTGTGTCGGTAGATCAAGTGTAAACAAGCGCAAGAATTTACATTTTCTGGCGTTATATAAAGTTAATCGGAACGTGGACTGTAAACCATTATTTGCTTTACTTAGGTTGTTATACAATAGCCTAGTTTACACCGGGAGAACCAAATTTTTAGTTCGAGGTCTAAATGACGTCACGCGTACTTTATTCACGGTGTAAACACTTGAGTATTAAAATTTGCTACTCCAATTCAGTCCTTCTCAAATGGGGGTGACCAAATATAATTTTTCTTGGTGTAAACACGCCGGACTTTTTTAGTGGACCAAAATGACAGTCTAGATCTTTGACAGTGCGCATTTCGATGAAAAAGACGTTGAATTTCGGTCTTAACCTAATAATTTTGTTGTTTGTTTATATTTTTTAAAATTTTGTTGATATTTAACCAAAACTGTTTGCGTATTTTTTTTCATATGGAATTTAAAAGCGATACAGTTTTAAAATATAAAAAACGAGGTTAGGTTCTGGTCATATGCTCAGCTGTCATTTTGGTACTAGGATTAAACGTGAATTAAATTGATCCATAAACTAAGTTGGTGTAAACACTAGTGAACTAACAAAAATAAGTCCTAGGTTTGGTCCACGGATCTAATTGGTCCTCGCGGTGTAAACTAGGCTAATGATGCCAAATATTTTTTCTGATATTTAATGCCTTGTTTTTAAAAATGATTGTTTCTAGAAGAGACACATACCAAAAATCGCGTAATTTCTGTAAATATTTTTCGCCATTTTGAATTTAGATACCCATGTTTATCAGCTGATTGACCTGTTGCAACAATGTGTTTTTTAATCTGAATCCAATATGGCCGACTCGTTTAAACTGTTTTGTTATACATGTTTATTATACAGGTTACGCCCATAGGTCATGGTATATCGGCTAGTAAAGCATTAAGAAAGGATGTACCATCATGCCCAAAAAAACTGGGATCACAAAATCCAGTATTATCTTTCGGTCTATAAGAATATTATATTTTGATGGTGTCAAAGCAATCTAATTTAGTGACAACTAAAAAAAAATAAAAAAATAAATATAAAATTTTTTATTTCTTATAGACTAGGAGACACTTCCCCACTTGAATTTTAATGTCCTAGTTTTTTTGGGTACGATAATACGTGACTCATTGAATCCGAAATATCTACATGCGGTTATTTACGTTTCACATGAAAGAAAAAACAACACCTTTAAAATTTAATAATTTGGCATTTCAGTTAAGCTTTTTAAATTTGTATTTTATAAATCGTCACGAATGTAACAAATCAATACTATTATAATTAAGATAACAAGTAAAATAGATTATTGGGATCGTCCTTCAATTTATTTTTATTTTAGAACTTCTCATTGAACATACTTTTACACATCAATGATGCTTTTTCTCTCTTGACATTTTACGACTATTACAATCTAAACCAAGAGCTATAAATGTAAATATCAAGTCATCAATTACGGCGTTCCTCGGCTGAAGACAATGAAAAATGCTTATAAAAACAACATACATAACTAAAAAGTCAATTAAGGAACAAATTGAAATAGCATGTAAGTGTTTAACAATTAGTTTTTATATTGTCTTGGTTTAATGTTTATGTCTAGAAAACAGTACGCCGGGAGTAAAAGTACCGCAGTTCTTACTAAGGATGTTTAAAAGGTGCGAATTAAATACTACCACAAATTCCTAAAGCTAAAATCAGCCGATATACATTAGTCCAAAAGTATGGTTGCAACTGCCTATGCTAAAATCAGGCACTGACCCTAATGCATTTTTGTTATTTAACTTAATTAGTTATATGGCCATCCAAATTAGGTATTTGGGTAAATTCTTGAAAGTACCGCCATTTTGTATTAGGCGAAGAAATTAACTTTATATTTTAGGGCTATAAAGTACTCGTCAGGGGCTTTAAATGATGTGCCACAAGACCCCCTTTCCATTTAATATTTGTTCCCTAAGATGGCGCCCAGCCGTCATCTTGAATTTTTTATCTGGCACTTCACACATTATTTAAGCATCAATTTCATATCCAAAAATCTTACTTTTCTAAATTAATTCGTTCAAAAAATAAAAGGGGGGCGGACATTAAAGAAATGTATACCTAAAGCAAATAAAAATTAATATCAATTTAAGTATCAAAAAACTAAATATAACTTTAAGAGTTTCCCACTTTAATATCTACACGACATCCTGTACGTGTAATAAAATTTACCTTTAGTTTGGTTCTTGTAAATATAAACACATTTAATAAATTTCGAAAACCTGTTCTAAAGACTCACAGGATTAACTAATTGGTGCGACTTGCCATTCTAATATTCCTAATGACATTCGAATAACGGCAAATATATTATTTTATGCCGCTTATGGCAACACACCTGTAAATTTTGATATTTAAATAACAAATACACAAAGTCCATCAACATACACTAGTATAGAATACTCAATTTAAAATTTATATATTGGTGTTTACAACACAGATAGTAAAAATATGTTTAACCTACTTCTCACGAAATAAAAGGCAATAATTAGAGTTGGTTAAAAGGTTTGGTAATGTTATTGAAAAAAAAATACACAATAAAATTAACCAAATTGTAAAGTTGTTGAATCGTGTTTGAAAAAAAAATCTAAAACTTGAAATTAAATTACCTTAAAAATACATCTAATTACCAAGACTTGTTTTACCTATTTCCAGGTATTATTAATTCTTTATAATACCTTCTACAAAAAGCTAATGTCTATAATAAATGACATTTTTATTACATTGGTATTTGCTTCACTTATTTTATAAAAAGTATACTAAGATAAAACAAAAATAAACAATTTTAAGTGAAAAATAATGAATATTCGAACAAAAAAAAATTTAGCTGAATAAAATTTAATGAGTTTATAATTTTATAACAAATATTTGACAAAATCGAAAAATTAAGCTTTCCAATTTGAGCTTAAAAGCCAGAAAGTTATATTTACTTTACCTTTAGACTACTTTAGAGCTTTAATTATTACTGAAAATGTTTTTAAGCACCCGAATATTCTGAAATTTCCTAAAAAATATTCGTGTGTAAAAAAATCAGTTTTTAAGTAAAGCTACAATAGTATTCAGTAAAAAAATCATACCGAAACGCTAAAAAACGCTATGAAAATAGTTTGATAGTTTAAAACCTAAAAGTATAAATTAACCTTTTTTATTAACCATACAAAATAATAAATAAGTAGATATTTAAACAAAATATTATTTGGCTTTTCTTCAGAATAAAGATATTTAATAAATATTTTAAAAACCTAAACTTCTTATATATTTTTGCTTTTGCAATAATATAATAAAAATAAAAATTTGTACTTAAAAAATTAATAATGAATTATTTAATCTAAAATAATTATTAAAGGTTAAGAAAACTTACTATGAAAGGTTCCAACCCCTAAACATAGGTTTAAGGGCTTCCTGTCGATATTATTTTATAGTAATCTAATCATAGAATAAGTTCTTAACGAGACTACCAGGACGCTTATTCTTGAATCTCCGGGAGGGGAACACTCCGGGAACTTTTATGGGAAAGGTTATAGAACGGCGGGAACGAATTTTCTCCACCTCAAGAGGTAGAGAACTTTTAGTTCCCGGGAGTTGCTTGCTCACAGTGAACTTCTTCTTTTTTTAAGAATACTGTTTTGACAATATTTTCGTGAACTTTACTCACTTCCCGCAAAGTTCTCCTCCCAGAGATTCAAGAATAAGGGTCCAGACGTCAACTGATCCCTTGGACGCGCCTAAAAATATGAAAACTTTTTGATGCGCGTTCAAGGGATCAGTTCACGCCTGGCAGCCTCGTTAAGAACCTATTTTATGATTAGATTATTATAAAATAATTTCGACCGGAAGCCCTTGAACCTCTGTTTAGGAGTTGCAACCTTTTAAGTTTCTTTAAACGGTAATATTATTTTATAATAAATAATTCATTATAATATTTTTTAAGTACATAATTTTATTTTTTATTATTTTATTAGCCCTTTAAAATATATAAAAAGTTTAAGTTTCTTAAAATATGTATCTATTAAATACCTTTATTCTGGAGAAAAGCCAAATAATATTTTGTTTAAATTTATATTCTCAGTAAACAAATAAACTATAAAAAAAAAGTAAGTCCATAACTCCTCAGTTTCTTAAAAATGTTTTTTTTTAAATTGGAAGAAATATATGGGGTAATTTTAAACCTACACGCATAAAGTTAAAAAAATTATTGCAAGGGACAAACAATACCTATAATAGTGAAAGAAAATAGTAAAATATTTTTAGATAGGAAAATAATCAATTACTTCCAAAAAAACGGTATTTCTAAGAAAAACTATAGCCGGCGATGAAAAACAAAAGCAGAAGTTTTTTGTTACAAAATAATCAACTGTTTTTTTTTATTTGCAAAAAGTCGCATTCACCCTAATTTTATGTATGTTTGTTTTGTTTAAGACTGTGATAAATTACTTAAATTATTGTTTCCTAAAAATATACCCAATAAAGAAGTTTTAACGGTGACGATATTTGGTATGTCCATTAGCTCCCTACTAATGTTGTGGTCGGATTAGTTTATTTTTACGAGATTAGAATTAAAATTATGACTTATAATTTTAGTTGTTGGAATTATTTTTCAATAAAATTTTTACCACTATCAATAATAGTCTACTTTTAAGCTAACGACACGTCCGTATCTTTAGAATAAATTTTATAATGAATAGTAATTTAGTAATAAGCTTAAGAGGATGCAGGTCAACGTAAATGTATCAGGTAAAACAAGAGGTAAAAGGTTTTGAAATGTAAACCCTAACTTCCGTTTGGTGTTCTTAGTCAATTGTTTTACGAAAACAAAAAAAGGTTCTTATGTCAAGACACAGATCTAGTGACCTACACAAAGAACTAATTTAAGTTAATATAAAAGGGAGTTTTAAAACTTGGTCTTGTTTTAAATCTTTATTATTGTTCCAAAACACCTCGTATAAAAACACGTGTCTTCGTTTTTATACCTTTATTAACAATGGAACGTAACTATGGTTACAACAACGACAAAATCTACTCTTGTCAATGTCTCGAAGTTTACAACACAAAAGTCGAATTTATACTGACTCGATCGGAGGTTTCCCGTCGCCCTTTTATAGTATGGTGGAAGAGTAAAGAATGATCTAGAATCTTCGAGAAATATCGTGAAAATTCCATAGTACAGGATGGCATAAAAGTTCTCAATGGATAATTCGGACGTTTTCGGAAACCTTCGAAACTGATGAAAGAACTTGGAAAATCTAAGGTAAATTATTCAAATAAATTATCAGACTAAATTAAAAGGTCCTAACTTTATAAAATTCTATAAACTAAGACTTATTTTTAATGTCCGTAACATTGCCCCCTCCCAAGTTTTGATCGTCTCGATCAAGTATCTTCACGGTCTTAATAGCGGCTTAGCATTTTTAGATGTACTTCTTTCATTATGCCGTATCACCACTTTACATGACTTTTGTAGTTTCGGTGAACTCCCTTGATTCTTCTCGTATTGTATAACGAAACGTCTTCACCTTCTTCTGAGTCTTCAAACCTTGCTTGAATAATGCTCTTTGAACTTGGCGGTAATGTGACATCTTCTGCAAGTACCACTTCTCGAATTGTTGTTTCATTACTTTTTGGAAATCTCATCACAATTTTCTTATTGTTAGTTCTCAGTACCCGTTGTGGAAGGTCTAGTACAAACTTCTGATTTTTCATAATGTCAAGGCCGAGAATAACTTCGTCCATTATATTGGCAACAAACACAACGTGTGTAAATGATGTTGTTCCTAGGGTAATTCTAGCTTCGTGTATGCCTTGAACTGGTATGACTTCACCATTGGCATTTTCCAAAATATAATTCTTCTCAGGTCGGAATATTTTGCAGTGGGATATGATGTTTGGCCTCACGATGGTATGTGTAGAACCAGTATCTAGTACCATCTCACATTCTCGACCGCATACATTTCCAGGTACTACCAAGCTGGAGCCATTGTTCTGTAACCGGGATACCCTAATTGTTGTTGTTGATGGTTCTTGGTAACACTTAGTCAGGTCTCGCCCCTTGAACTGGCAGTCTTCTGCACTACTAGAAGAGGCCTGAAAACTGAAGCAATTTCTCTGTATATGCCCATCTTTACCACACTTCCAACAACGAATGATATTTCTTCTTCTAAATGTAATTCTGTTGTCTTTTTCAGTTTGTTGATTACGTATGATTTCTTGCAACTCCTGTATCACTCTGGTCAAATTATTATTTGGATTGCCATCTTTTGGTGGATAATTTGTTCTTCCAAGTCTTGCCTGAGTTCTGGATGTCCGCTTTGCTATTTCAAACTGAAGTGCTTAAGCAAGAGCTTCAGAAATTTTCTTAAGCCTGGCCATTCTTAATGCTTGGCTCATATCTGGATTACGTAGACCTTCAATGAAACAGCCCACAGCTAGTTCTTCTTTTATTTCTTCCGGGTAGGTTGGATATGACAGGTTAATTAGACGTACAATATCTGCTTCATACTCCTGGAGACTTTCGTTGTATTTCTGTCTTCGTCCCTGGAGCTGCGACTTATAGACTTCTTGTAGATGGGTTTCGCCGTACCTCTTCTCTAGAAACATGATAATCGATTCGTAATCGGACAGCTTTTCTTCGGGAATGTTTCTTAACACCTCCGTAGCTTTTCCTCGAAGAGCAAGTACAAGAGCTCGTGCTCTTTCTGTTGGGCTCCAGTTATTGCCGTTTGCAGCTGCTTCAAATTGTCTAAGGTACGGAGCCCACGGTACCTTTCCGTCAAAAGTTGGTGGTTTCATAACAGTTGCTGGAGTACCACATCCTGAGACTACACCTGTACTGGCAATATTTTTAATTTCCCGCTGTATTTGTTGAACTTCCTGTTGCATTTGCCCTTGAACTTGTTGAACTTGATCTTGGACTTGTTGCACTTGACTTTGAACCAACTGTACAGTCTGCTGTATTTGTTCTTCCAATTCTTCTTTAACATCTTCTTTGGTAAGTTTTAACTCAAGCAACATCATTTCATCTTGGCTGTGATAAATTTCTCCTTTTAGATTTTCTCTAATCTTCACCGTCATTTCTTTTAATTCTTGTTTCATTTCTTCTTGACTAGTTCGAATTTCAAGCTTTATTTCTTCTAAACTGAATCTAATTTCTTCTAAACTGGTCTTCATTTCGTTTTTAAGGTCTTCTTGTTTTTTTATCATTATCTTAATTAGTGCACATATTTTCTCCATCGTAGTTTGCTTTCTGGTCTCTACTAGCATTCAATCTTCGTAAACCACTTCGGCTTCCTCGGGTAATCTCGTTCCGCTTTACTTTCTTCGGCTGACTTCGTTCCGCTTCTGACACCAAATGTTCCAAAACACCTCGTATAAAAACATGTGTCTTCGTTTTTATACCTTTATTAACAATGGAACGTAACTATGGTTACAACAACGACAAAATCTACTCTTGTCAATGTCTCGAAGTTTACAACACAAAAGTCGAATTTATACTGACTCGATCGGAGGTTTCCCGTCGCCCTTTTATAGTATGGTGGAAGAGTAAAGAATGATCTAGAATCTTCGAGAAATATCGTGAAAATTCCATAGTACAGGATGGCATAAAAGTTCTCAATGGATAATTCGGACGTTTTCGGAAACCTTCGAAACTGATGAAAGAACTTGGAAAATCTAAGGTAAATTATTCAAATAAATTATCAGACTAAATTAAAAGGTCCTAACTTTATAAAATTCTATAAACTAACACTTATTTTTAATGTCCGTAACATTATTTTAATAAAAATAAGGTAATTAACTCTATATACACTTTCCGTATTTACTCAGACTCGAATTACAGATATTTTTGATAAAATAATGTATTTTGTATTAGAAAGAAAAGAAAACAATGTTTTTAGTTTTTGAATTTTGTAAAAGTGTCATATTAGATGACTGTCCCTAAAGTTTTATCTAAAGTAATTAAATTTAAATTGAAATTTGTATTAAGAACTTTTAAGTTATAAAGGATAACCGCAGAGGTATCCGCGATACTTCACTTTTTCCGAATTTCTAACGGTTCTAGAATTATTTGGGTTTAAAGTGGCCAAGACATAAATTCTAAAGTAATAAAATAACATTGTTGCGAGTAGTTTGCATAAGGGTCACTCTTTGTTTGACCTCCGGACAGTGCGGACGTGCGTAGAGGACTACAAAGTTCTTCCCGGAGTGGCGGTTAGAGGTGCTGTACGGACGTTTTTACCTTTGGGGATCAAGGAAAGATTCACGCTAAATTGACGGCATCTTTCTTCTGGATCTAAGCGCTGTGAGCGAAGATTCTTTTAAGCTGATGGTATCCTGTCTGGTGATGAACACGAGGTATTTCTCAAATGGCGGAAAATAGATGGGAGTGCCATGGGAACTGTCAGTAGTGAAAGTAAAGGTTATACGTAACACCAGTAGCAGATCTTGGTTTGACAGCCGACAATTTATGCATTGCATCGATTGTTAAATTATTTTGTTTTCTTTTGGAATTTCTGGGAGCTACGAACTCGATTATTCAGATTTTCCGCCGACGAAGCCCTGGAAAGCATAGTCCGGAAGGGGGAGAGTGGTGGATTGGACCTGAGGGGACCAAAACCAAGAAAAAAAAATAGAAATAGAATAGTTTGCATAAGTAATTTAATAATTAGCACTTTAAGTTGTAATAATGATTGTTGATGATGTTATTTTATTTTTTCGCATAATTTGTATTAAAATCATGCCTGTATTTTATTCCCATGAGGAATACGCCGACATGATTTTCGTGTATGGATATTGCAACGGTAGTACTACCGGATGGATTTAATTATGCATTGCACAGGGCAAAGGTCATATTGAGCGTCTTTAATAATTGCACTGTCATTAAGTTTTTATTAAAATAAATTACATTTTCTCTTAAGCTTCAAAATTCAAACGCAGATAATTCAAAAGCCGTTAGAAATTCGGAAAAAGTAAATAGGAATATGTTTGCGGAAAATTAGTCAGACAATTTATATCCGAAGTATCTCGGATACCTCGGCGGCCACCTGTATAGCAGGGTTCTGCAGTTTTTAAACTACTTTATTAATTTGCAAGCATTAGGTTTGTTCCAGCAGAATGTTGGAAACATGTTAGCAAGAATCTTAAAACGCAGCAGTTTTGCATACTTTTCAAACAGTTTCCAACATGTTTCCAACATCTTAAAACTACTGCTGGAACAACAAACAATAGTATAATGTTAGAAACATGACACTGCTGGAACGACAAATTTGACGTGCGCAGAATCCGAACGGTTGCAAACATTTCTGACAGCCTGCTGGAACAAACCTATTATACGTATTATGCAGAGTGTTTGAAAACTTATGTCCTAAAATTCTAGAACACCCTGTATTATACGTGTTACTAAAGATGTTAGTAAAATTATCGTAAACAGATATTTTTTACTTAAATATGTGTAGTATTTATATCAATTTAAAACTAGTATTACAGATGATACTAGTTGTGCTAGTTTAATAGTTTGGTTTTCACTGAAATCGGGTTCAAGGAAATTTGTGTGTGTACATATTTGGTTCTAAGCAGCTTCTGCCAAATAAGTTTATTATTCTTTGCACGTAGTATGGCTAATTATTACCATTACTCTGTTTAAGTCTTCATTAGCATAAAATATACATAAACCTAGTTTTCGAATAATTATACAGATTTATTCAACAATAATCTGCTTTAAATAATTGTTGAAATTAATTTACCAATAATAATACTACACTTTCCTTTTTTGCAATAGTTAAATTAATTTTCTTGTAATATTTTTTAAGGTTGTTGCCTACTCTTTTCCTTTAAAGATACATGATTATCATTACAATATGTAACTCGATTCATTTGAACTTGATTATTTACATTTGGGATCGTATATTGAGTAGAATGTCATTCACAAACGACTTAACCACCCACTATTACTTTTAAAAAAATACAATGGCGCCATGATTAAATAATAATTTTTGCAAACCTTTTCTTATAATACGGTGACCGCCATAAATGCTGAACAATACGGAAAACGTTGATTTCTTAAAAAAAAAAAATTATGTCTCTGTACATACACCGAAACTCAAAACACTAATACAAATTTTTAAAAATCATAGCATATACGAATATGACATATGAGAAAACTACCTTTGTGTTTAAACTTATAAAAAAATATAATTTGGAAAACTTGTTTAGAATAAAAAGTTATGTGATATTTTAAAGCAGAACCTCCTATTAAAAAATTGCAAAAAAACTTACTTCGTATAGAGATTAGACCAACCTAAATTAACTGTCATAAAAAATTCTTATTACCCTTAAATTAAAAAAAAATGCCTCTCCTAGTGTCCGACCGAACTTTCGGTTTCGGCCAAAAAATTAAGTTTCGGTGGTAGTTTCGGTCTCGGCTAAAATTGGCCGAAACCTTGTGTCAAATCGGGACATTTTGGCGCTGATTCTTGAGTATTGACGATTACAAACAGTCAGTTGAGCTACATATATAAACTAACCAACGTTTAAATGAAAAAAGTTAAAGCAGTGTCAGATCTGTAATAAATTGCAAATGTAATTCAAAAAATAAAGTTACGGTAACATAGAAAGGAAGTTACGGCCTAGTCTGGTCAACTTGTACCTTTTGGGTATCATTTTTGTATATTCTCCGAAAATTACGATCGAGGTGTCATTCGATTAGGAATAATGTATAGAAAGTTTAAGGAAAAGTCCCGAAAGGTCCCGATGAAAAGTGCAAAAGTTATAAACAATAAATGGAAAAGAAAAGTAGTGGTTTGGTTTTGTTTTCAATATCTCAAAAACTATAAAAGATATTCAAAATTAAAAAAAAGATTTTAAAAGAGATCGAAATTTCCTAAAAAAGTCCAACCTCCATGCAGGAACTGTATCTTGAATATATATAATTTATGCCCCGAAAATAGCGCTAAAAGCGGGCAGTCTGACTTTCGCGCGAGGTCCGTCCCTCGGACACGACAAAAAAAAACTTTTCATATAAAATATGGAAATAAAAAAAAAATTTCACAATTAGGATACATGAATAAATAATTATCACATAAAACACAAACTACAGTCTTTGATTGATTGTTAATAAAAAGTAGAAAATTAACATTTTAAATTTTTTTCAACGGGAATCTATTTATATGCCTCTTAAGAATAACTCAACAACGTAAAAAAAAATTCAAGGTTGTAGTTTAATAATAATCGGGCTTTTTATTTTAACATACAATTAAAAAAGTTGTTAATTAACTAATGGAAAAATTGGGATAAAATTGTTGGCTGGCGCATAATTATGTATTCATGTATCCTAATTGTGCAACATTTTTTATTCTTTAATTTCATATTTTATTTGACAAAATTAATTTTTTTATTGCCGTATCCCAGGGACGGACCTCGCGCGGAAGGCAGACTACCCGCTTTTAGCGCTATTTCGGGGCTCTGTAAAAATTATAAAAATTTAAGATAAAATTTTAGGAGGTAAGACTTTTTAGGAAATTTATTTCTCTTTTTAAATCTTTTTTAAATTTTAAATATCTTTTATAGTTTTTGAGATATTCAAAAAAAACAAACCCCAAATTTTTTTGTATTTTTTAAAAATTTTGCAATATACAAAAATTTTACCCAAAAACGTACATTTCCCCTTCCCTTTCGGGATCATCCCACACAGGCCCGACGACCGCCCCCTAGGTGGTGCACTGCAGCCTGAAGGCTTATTGTACCTTGACCCCTACTCCTTCCCATTCACACACCATTCATTCCATAACTTGGATGGTTGTTGCTCGGTCCGTTTGTTCACCCCCGAGCAGAACACCGAGTGCCGTTGCCCAAAATCCACAATGCCGGTCACCCATCCAAGTTATGGGCGCGCACTTCACTGCTTAACTCCGGAGCAGCCAAAAGCGCGCCTAAAAAAAAAGGTACATGTTGAACAGGCTACTTGGGCAACTGAGGAAGAATGGTTCTTAAGTTTGGACCGTGTCAAATTGAAATCGTTTACCGACGTTTGGCCATCGAATGCAGAGGCACTTTAGGGATCTCTACTTTTCGAAATTCGAAAACTGAAAATTTGTTTTTTTGTTTTCGCATTTATGTATTTATTATTATATTTTTCTATCTATTAATTTAAGGGGAGACGGTGATCTAGAACTTAAGGATTTGACTAGTTTACAGGGCTTTTTTTTGTGAAAAGAATAAATAACAACATAAAATATTTTTATTTCATTTTATTATTTATGAAGAATTTCAAAAAACAAAGATAAAGGTGTGTTTTAAAATGGCGTTGAAGTCAACAAAAATATTTTTGTTGGCGGTGAGACTATAAAGTTGGCTCTCTCGCTAATCAGAAAACAGAAAATAAAAGAAATTATTGTTCAGTATTACTGTCTTTATCACAGGTGCTATAATTAAAAAACAAAAATGACAAAATGACGATTTACAAAAAAATTCTCGAAATCAGACGTATTTTTTTATTAGTTTTTGTGCTTTAAAAATTAGAAATATTTAACGTAAAAATCTAGTCCTAGCACCTGCGAAAGGCACACCTTTGCTGAATTATATTGTAAAATACATCGTACAGGCAAAAGTAGTTTCAGATAAAATGAGGTTAAAGTTTTGAGAAGTATAGGCCGACCTTTCGTGCCAACTTACTAAATAATTTGTTGAACTGGAAGTATCATGAATATCATAAAAAAAAATAAATACAGTTTTGAAATATCATAACATAGAAATAGTGAAAAAATCAATTTAAAAAAATTCTAGACCACCGGGTCTCCTTAAATTGCAAATTTCTTATAAAAAATCAATTATTTTAAAATTTTAGTATCGCAAAACATAAAGTGTTACATAAGGAAAAAAGCAGCAAATATGGCATAGTTGAATGACTTCCTGACTCTCTAAATTGAAGGAACTTGCTATAAGTATTTAAATTATAGAAAATTATAATATTTGCGTTTGCTTTAATAAGCATTTATCCTGAGGTTATTTATTAACTTTTAATATATTCTTGCCGCAAAAACCCAACAGGCTTTGTATCTAAAAATATGCAACTATTCATAATGCACGTGCCTGTAAATAAATACACAACAATGTATAAGAACTGTCCCGTAAAATCAACAATAGAATTGCTTACAAATTATGATTGTGGCAAAATAAAATTTACTTTCCTTCTTCTTTATATGGTTCTGTCAGGTGTCGTCCTAAAGTTACTGTTTTGCCCATTTGCTATGGTTGCATTGTCGATTTATTATCCTTTTACAATGTTTGCTTTAAGCTTTCTTTGTCCTTTTAATGTGAAAGTTATAGTTTACAACAAACTTTGGCTTTGAAAAATTATATTATTTGTACCATTTCTTAAGGTGTTATTAGAATAACAAGAAATGTTGCATGATATTTTTCCTGCTGAAATTCCTTAATCTGCGCATAGGCATTTTTCTATTTTTAAAAGTTATTTAATTTTTCTTTTAGCATAAAAAATACTACTAGCGCTTTTTTTACCCGGCTAAAAAATAATTATTTGCCCTATAATTTTTTTTTAATCTTTGTACAATCCACGAAGGCCTAAGGCCTAAATACTAACGTACCATGGCCATGGGTGTCTTAAGCAAGGTAAGAGGAAGTTTGTTAACACGGGACTTGGGGAAGAAAGAAAGACCTCCGCTGGCAGCAGGTTCCACATTCTAGAAACTCTAGGGATAAAAGAACGAACGAAATGGGAAGTTTGGGTCCTGTCCAGTTGGACCGTATGGGAATGCATTACGAGTCTCTCTGCTGGGAGTTGCAAGTGTAGGGACTATACTGGATACTCCTACAGCTCGACGATGGGCAAGAGAAGGAAGTCTTTCAGTAAGTAGAGGATCAATAATAAGACGAACAGATCTTCTTTGAATGGCATCAAGAGTGCTGAGGGTTGTGGGGGACGCCATTCCCCAGACATGAGAACAATATTCCAAAGAGGGTCAAATTTGGGACATATACAAAGTGCATAAATTGGAAGGGGAAAAATACTTTTGGCTCGGAAAAAAAACCCAAGCTCTTTGGAAGCCGCCGTGGCTATAGATACGATGTGTTTATGCCAGTTGAGGTTGTTCTCAAATGAAATGCCCACAAGGTTGAATGTGTCGTTGCTCTGCAAAACCGGGCCACTCATAAGCAAAGAGTGAGTGTTTGATGATTTTTTCCGCGACAAGGAACATGATTGAGTTTTAGATGCATTAAATTGAACGAGATTTTTGGCGCCCCAACCCAATATTAGGTTGAGGTCCTGTGAAAGAGATATTTGCTTCGCCCTGCGTTTGCTTTCCAAGTCGGGTTGAGAGATTGGTTTGAGAACCTGTAAACTGTCGTGAAGGGTACTATCGTCAGCCAAACTGTGAATGGGATTGGTTGTAGAACAAAGAAGGTCGTTGATGTGAAGAAGAATCAAAGTTGGTGCCAATGCCAGTACTGAACCCTGAGGCACTCCAGCATTAATTTCGTGAAAGCTTAAAGAGTGGCCATCCACAATGACAGATATACGTCGATTAGAAAGATAACTGGAGAGCCAAGCGCAGAGTTTAGTTGGAAGACCGTAGAAGGGAAGTTTATTGAGAAGTGCGTCATGCCAGACCTGGTCGATAGCAACGACCTGGGACTCACCTAGAAACTCTTCCAGTTGTGTGATACGAAGGAAAGAAGATCTGCTGTAGATCTCTTGTGACGAAATCCGTACTACCTGTCATGTAAAATCTTATGTTTTTCTAAACATTTAAGAACTTGCGAGTTTATGAATTTCTCATAACTTTACAAAGCAATAAGAGAAGTGAAATAGGTCCCATGTCCATAGTCGGATGGAAGAGATTAAGATCCTTTCTTGGGGATGGGTTGGACACGTGCACCTTTCCAACTTTTAGGAAAAATACCCGTGTCATAAGAAATTCGAAAGAGCCGAGTCAAAATAGATGCAAGTTCAAGAACACATTTTTTTAAAACGTTTGTTGTATGCCATCTAGCCCAGACGATTTCCTGGTGTTAAGAAAAGAAAGGATTCGCTTAATGTGTTTTACCTTAACGATAATATTGGGCATTTTATAAGAAACAGGGGGAATGGTTGGAATTGGATGATTGACAGGTCGGTGAAGGGTTTTTTCCGAAACTAACAAAGTTATATTTAAAAGTCATGTTTGTTAGCCATTGTAGTTATATTTAACAGTATGCCTTAATTGCCGTAAAACTTCTTAACCAAGTCGATGATAACTTTTGCCACTAAATTAAAAACATTAAAGTAAGTTAACTGATCTATAACTAGAAAACAAACTAAACGTTAAATTGCAATTAGGAAAACAAAGAATTCCACTAGAACAACAACGTTTTCTCAGAACCGCAAACAACTAAGAAAAGAACTAAGTGATCTAATATTAGAGTTAAATAAAATACTCTTAAATTTCTCATACACCGTGACTCAAACACATGGGAAATTTTAGTGAGAATACAAAAAAGACAAAGATCTGAAATTAGTGCTCACATACGTTCATACGGTCGTAAACCTGTTAGCGCGTTGAAAGAATTAACATTAAAAATGACATTTTTATAGGGTTAACTAAAAATTTATGTGTTCATAAATCTCTAAGTACCAACATTTTTACTGCAGTACTTTCGAGTTATGATTTTATGTTCGTACTTTAACTTGCGAACAATGCAATTTTGTTTTTAACGATCGACAAAACGATGTCTTTAGTGGTGATGACACATTTTAAAAAGCTTAAACAAAATATTATTTGGCTTTACTCCAGAATAAAATTTGTGATTTCCCTGCAATAAGATCTATCTGTACGACGGCAATTAACATGGAGAACGTAGAATCAAATAAATATTTTTAAAAAATTAAACCGACTACAAAAAGATAAATAAAACTCACTAAAAATTTAAAAACAATGAATAAAAAATAATAGAAAAATGAAGTTGGGTAATAACATTCCGCGGTAATTGTTTACTTATCGGACACCACGCCAATTTTGATGATTTTTGATATACTACTAACTAAACGTTAATAACTTAATAAACAAAAGATTTTTATACTTTAATACCATATTATGTTATTACCGACTTCATATTTCTATTTTTTTTTAATTCATTATTTTTAAATTTTTACTAAGTTTTATTTATTTATTATTATTTTTTTTTTTGAAGTCGGTATTTTACCCCTTCTAGTTTTTTATTATTAACATTTAATTGGTTACCACCAACTTAAAAAATAGTACAAGTACTTTTTGCTCTCATGTAAACTCACAAAACGGCAATGCTACCCCTAATAGGTATAAGTTGGGTATGAAACTCAACACCTGACCCACAAAAATAAAGTATACGCAATTACAAAAAATGAAGAATATGAACTATTAGTTAAATGACAACGACATCGACATGACAAATAAAAATATTTTGACATTACATTTACTACCTTGATTGTTTAAACATTCAGCATAGGTAGCATATATTTACTAGAGGCAGCTTTTATTGAAAAATAAGTCTAGTACCTTTGTTTTTTGAGATCCTGACTGGGTTTTCTTATGGAACCACTGCGCAAATACACTCTTTCGAATAAAGAAAGAATGTTGAAAATCGGTCCACAAATGACGTAGTAATCGGTTGTTCATACATTAAAAAAACTTAGGTGTCGAACATATAACCTCCTTCTTTTTTAAGTAGGTTAAAAAGACAATCCTGTTTTGGTTAATTCTAGTTAGTAAGGGTACTAAATAAAAAGAAAAAAACACCTAATTATGCATTTTTGTCGAGGTGACCAAACAAGGATAAAAAGGGTGAAAAGAAGTAAAATTTTACTATGTCTAAACAAGAACAGGTCGTTTAATCCTTTTAATCCTTCCCTATATTTGGATTTTTACCCTTTTTAGGATAGGGAATAAATACACAGCCTTAAATTGCAAATGTGTGCAAATTTTCATAAGATTTGATGGGATTATGTAGTACAATTCAAACATAGATAACCTACATTTAGATCCGCAGTGGTAGGAAGCATTTTTCGAATTTTTACCACCACGCGCAATAAACAAATGGACGTTTGGACGAACATGCGTACTTAAAAGCCGTAGCAAAATACATACACCGTACCCTCCGTCCGCGGTCTGACCGTGACGCTCTTTAGCTACCGTACTCCGAACACAAAACCAGGACGCCGTCGACCGTCTTTCCGATAATGCGGATAGTCTGTTTGGCGCCAGTATCGTTTACCCTCGATTTGCTTGCGCACAAACTCGTTTTTTCGCCGATGAAATGTAACTTTTGTTTTGCGCAGGTAATAACGTTGACAATCCATCGAGACCAGTGAATTCAAAATAATCAATTTTTTGAGCACATCTCTATAGAAAAAGAGGACTATTTTGACTTTAGACATATGCAAATAAAAAATTTGTGGAGACTTTCTAAACACTCTTCATTTTTTATTTTATTTACTCAACCTTCAACTATTTCAGTTCAAAAAAAACCCAACGATACAAATCAATCAAACTCAACTATAAAATATTTTTAGTATTTTTTTATTGTGCTTACAAACTATTAATAATTTGAGTTTTTGATGGATTACTTTAAAGTAATTTCAAATTTATTATTCAAAAGTTTTAGAGGTACGTTGGCCAAGAATAACCTGGTTAAAGAGTTTGGGTTACCTAAAAGTTACTTTACTGTTTTTTTCCTGATCAAAATATTACTCTTCTTAACAAAAAAAAAAAAATTGTGAGTGCCCTTTTTCATATCGATATAGAGCAAAAATTTGGGTAAAAGGGTGTCACCATTTTTTCCAAATGTAAAGAGGGGTCATGTATAGTATTGCCATAAATACTACAGCCAATGTCGGGACATCTTAATTTCTGGTATGTTTAAGTTTAGCCGGGGAGGGGAGGTGACTGGGGTGTATTGTTGTATATTTTTGTGTTTTAATATTATTTATTTAAACACTTTTTAAAAAAATTAAACCGACGAATTTTACCCAATGTAGATATCTTGTCCCATTCAAAAGATAAAGTGGGAAAACACTTTTAATATCCTCACTGTATAAATTTTTTCAAGGACAGAATTAAACCTAAGGTTTCAGTGCTGTTTATGATTTATCATATGTTAGCCTTTTGCGCCAAGTGCCTGATAAATAAACACATAATAAAATTCCTGACTACTCTATGTTACAGGGTGTTACGAAATTAATGCACCAAATTTCATTATGTCATTAAAATTTGGTGCATTAATTTTGGAACACCCTGTATTTAAAACAGTCGAAATCCGAAAAAATATATTAATTGTAGATATTCAACAATCGGTAATACAAGGTAGATGAGTATTTTTATAATGTATACCTAACCGGTTTAACCTCTTTAAATAAGTGTTAATTAATATTCAAAGTTTACTAAGTTTATTGCTGCTTGCATGATAATATTATATACTATATTTAGAAATTACAATTTATGTCTAAAAATACTTCTGTGCTAATAAGAAAAACGAAAAAAATTAGTACCAAATAATAAACTATCGTTATAATAAAATTGAGAAGGTGATGTGCAAACCGCAGTTTTTGCATAAGAGAATATTTTAAGAAAAACAGCTTTTTCTGCGCAATTGAATTAAATTTCAAACATTTTTAAGAAGTTGGGATAGAATGAATACAGTTACTTAAGAAAATCTCTAATTTGGCCCTGGAACACTATTTAAAATATAATATTCCATACATAACTCGGTTTTGTTGATTTTGTCAAAAACTGCGGTTTGAAGATCACCTCCCCAATTATTTTTTTGCATACAGTATCAGCTAAGTCAAAAGGTTTACGGGCAACGTGTGGAAAAGAGACGTTCTTACTCGTGTAGAATACCAACAGGTAGATATAAAATATATAATTCCGACATTTAAACAAGGTGAACCGCACAGTGCGTCGATATGTGGACAAAATTCCGAAATGAACATGTTCATAACGACTTTAATGTATATTATGTGGAATAATGTGTTAAATAAATAATAATATTACAGTATTGTTTTCTGTATTGGCAGAGTATTGAACCTATACTACCATATTGTACCATAGCTAAAGGTGAATGGCAACTAATAGACTGATCGAGCAAAAACAGAAAAAATGGTTTTTTGTTGTTGCTGTCATTTTAATAAGTTTAAAAATATGTATAAAATATGCAAACCGGTTGGTGCATCGCCGAAGGGAACTTTGAAAATCCCATTTAAATTTTAAGGGGTTAATAATTGGCTCCCTGTACATTTTACAAAAATAATGTAAGATACCTTTTAAAGAGACCAATCTAACAAACCTTCGTGCCAAGTGTCAAAAAATTTTAATTAGCGAAACTTGAATTATTCAATTAAATGTAATTGCAAAATTACCAAAAATTTTGGTTCAGGTAAAACCAACAGCAGGCAACAACAAACAACAACAAAATTTGCTATAAGGCTTTGTCCTTTGTCCCATCTTACGTACAGCTATAGTACAGCTGAATACAAGGAATGTTTATATTGACATTTTTACACATGTCATAACAACATTCATTTTACAGGTGCCTGTTTGGTTTTACCTGAATCGAAAATTTGGTAATTTTGCAATTAATTGAATAATTCAAGATTCGCCTATTAATTTTTTTCAAACTTGGCACAAGGGTTTGTCATATTGGTCTCTTCGAAAACCTATCTTACATTTTTTCTGTAAAATGTACAGGGGAACCAATAATTAACCCACATAAAATATACATGGGATTTCCTATGTACTTGCAATAGTTCGTCTATAAGCATACATAATCAATATTGCTTATTTGGTCAAACTAAACTAAATATCCCTGTCCATTTTCTTATAAGACTGTTGTGAAAAGAAGTTATACAGATCACACAGAATGTTGGTACCCTTCTAATTATATTCGTAGATTTTTATATAATCATTTAAAGTATTTACGTTATATTATAAGCATGATTTTTTTGCATTATCAAAACCGAAAAATAACTCCCGATTTAACTGGATGTGCCCTAAACTATCCTAAAAAAACTGTCAAATCCAAATAATATCATAACCATACATACATACGTAAAAACCCTTTAAACAATTAATTTACAGTACAAAATTAACATTATTAAACTGTTTTGGATGGGTTATGCCATATTTATTTATTATCCAGCAGCCTAAACTGCCCCCTTAAATAAAATTAATTATCTGTGCACATTTCAAATACACAAAAACAAAAACCTTAAAAAGCTCCTATACAATCACAGCATAATAAAATCCAAAGCCTTTCTGACATCAATTAACACTCCATCAAAACGTATCCTAATCAAAATAAACTCGCTAAAATTAACCACGCGCTTGACCGCACGCACCTTCTTACGCGATATTCGTCCTAACAGTTACGTCACTTAGAGGCGATTCTCGTTTGTTATGCGTTACCGGTATTCGTGTCAGCGCGCACCGCGACAAAACGAGACGAAAATAAAAATGCCAAGCGTGGCCTAGCGCGATTGATGACGGCCAGCCGACTGGAGAAAACAACTGCCGGCATACTGGAACTCCTGTTGTTTGACTTGACGTCCTGTGCACCACGGCCAACGTGATAGAAAGGACAAACGTTGGTCCTTCGAGCCAGGTCGGCAAGTTTTGCATTTTGGTTTATTTTTGTTTTTAATGATATGTCAATGCCGTTTAATTTAAAGATGTGTACTGAATTTCAATTATTTCTTGCTTGAATTGTTAAATTTGCACTGTAGTTTATCCGCAGAGATATGCAGGGTTGGTGGGTTAAATTTTATTACTAAAACAAAATTAAAAGATAATAGTTTACGTAAATAAATTAATTAGGTAGCAAACCGTCGAAAAAAGAAAAACGAATCATTTTTTTTTCTAGATTTGCTAAAATATCAATTTTTATTCCTTTGTATACAGTCATGTTATATTAGTTTCTGAGTAGTATAGTAATCGACTGTAATTACATTACACTACATAAAAAAAATAGGCACCGAACCCAAAGATCTGATATACCGGGTGTCCCTAAAATGTGACTTACTTCTATAACTTTTTATGTTGTTATGGTGTCCGACTATATTTTGACCCATTTTTTTGACAGCAAATAACTTAAGAACAAATTAACAGGGCCGTGCCTACCGGGTGGTGCAAGACACCAAGGCGCAACCCAGCCGGGGCGGAAAATTGTGATATAAAGGGCGGAAAATTTTGAAATGAAGGGCGATATTTAGGAACGAACTTTTGGAATCGAAAACAGTGTAATTTTAAAGGGGTGGCCAATAATTTTTTGCACCACGGCGCAAGTCACTCTAGGTACGGCCCTGCAAATAAGGTTATCTGGGTTGCTTTCCAGTAACGAAAATTTTTGTGCGTCACGCTCCAAGGCTTAAAGCTCTTGAACTGCTCTAAAAAGTTAGTCACTAGATCGCATCCTTAGACAAGGAAAGAGAGATACTTTAAGAAATTTTAAAATTTCGTTGTTATTAACCTTTCTTGGCTTTATAATAATAATCTCTTTTTAATATCTAATTCCATTTTAAATAAATAATTTTGAAAAATCTATCCTTAACCATAAAAAAACACGTTTGAAGCACAAAAACCAAAAGAGGGGTTGGTGCATGAGGGGCAAGGGGAAAGAAAAACGTAGTAGCTCAGGTGCATAACACTTTCCGTCACTGGAACGCCATAAAGTAGAACGTAATGCTCCTGAGCTACTCGGGAGCGCTCTATTTGCGTCACTGGAAAGCCACTCAGGATGCAAAGTCGGTCTATATAGGGTCGCGACATTCGGCGATATTGCTTTGACGTGTGATGACGTCACATCTCCCATTTTTCGGCCATGTTGTTCAGTGCCCGAGATATACAGTTTATTGTATTATTAGAACAACAGTTTACATAACAGTTTTTATTTATTATTAAGTTGTAAATTCTTTCACTTTAAATAAAAAACATTTGGAATTACATTTTTTAACAAATATCACTTTCAAAACAATGCAAAATGAAATGCGCAAATTCTAGACGCCACTGGATTGATCATCAGCTTTGATCTTACCCAGTCTTGCCAACTTTTCTCTGTAGGATGGGCACCCCAAAGTCGATTGATGAGATAAGGTCACGACATTCGTCAGATTGGCTAGCCTGGCTGTGACGTCAAGTCGGGCCATTTTCGGCCATGTTTGATTTTAGGCAGATCAGTGGCGTAGAATTAAGGAGGAAACAAAAAAGAACTGTACGTTATAAAAAAAGTTTATTAGATTATATCAATATGCATAAGTTATAATTAAACTATAAATGTAATTAAATAATTATTTCATTTATT
Organism: Listronotus bonariensis; assembly: GCA_014170235.1. NCBI lineage: Eukaryota > Metazoa > Arthropoda > Insecta > Coleoptera > Curculionidae > Listronotus > Listronotus bonariensis. The sequence goes on from JACEGR010001355.1 coordinate 165,035, forward strand.
CAAAAACCATTATAAAAACTTTGTATAGGTATGTACATAAATAACTGGTTCCTTATTTGTTATATACCTACCGGTTGAGCTAAATAACATATAACACATATGCAATGTGACGAAGAGACAATCTAACTAAATACGGACATGTAAACATGCGTAACTAATATTGCTTGTTTATTACATAGAGGAAACCTTTTTATTTGTAATTTCTCAGAAATTATATTCTTTACAACAGTTGGTACATGGTTCCAAATTACACTGCTGTCCTTAGTTAAGCCGGATGTTCATGAAAGCGGTTTTCCGCTCGCGGATAATAATTCAGCGTTGTGATTGGTTAGTGAAAATTTAAAATGCTTTTCCCGCCAATCACAACGCTGAATTATTATCCGCGAGCGGAAAACCGCTCTCATGGACAGTAGGCTTTAAAACGTCCTAACTACATTTTTTAAAAATGTTGGCCTACACTACTACTACGTATATGCATATACACGTTCGGCGGTTGAAAAGTTTCGAATATGATTTTTGGGTAATGTGTAAGAAAAAGACGTAGTAGAGCGACAACAAACTTGGCTCCACCTACTTTGGGCGGCTATCGCGTCGTCGTTGCGCTTATCAGTCCGGTCAAAGTTCGGTTGCAATTCTTCGCATACAGTAATAAAGTAAAAATGGTCTTCACTGTTGAACAAACTAAAGTGCACTGCTAGGCAGCCGAAATTTACATTCACATCGAGCGGACCCGAGCAGTAGGTACGGGGAATCGGCGTCGCTATCGGTGGGCGGTTACCTATGCAGTCGTTCTCTGTCTACTCTCTATCTATTAGTGTCTAATACATTAAAACGCAATCCGTTATATTCAACTCGCCAAACCTGTATATTATCAGTTATTCTATGCATTATTTATCTATTCTCCCAAGTTAACAACGTCCTAACTTTATTGTGTGTGTTGCGTCAATGAAGTTAGGACGTCGTAACTTGGGAGAATAGATAAATAATGCATAGAATAACTTGTTTACACATATAGGCCAACATTTTTAAAAAATATAGTTAGGAAGTTTTAACTAAGGACGGCAGCTATATTTAGTTTTGTTAAAATTTTAGGGACATATAGGGTATAATACCTGAAAACTGTTTAATATTTAATTAGGTACCTTTCTTTGAAAAAAAAACAAAATATTAAATTTAATTTTAAAACTTATATTGTTATATAATATTTTTTAAAGTACCCATAACTAAATAACTTTTAATTTGAAGCATATTTGAAAAACTTAACAGTATTTATATTTTTTGTATCTATAATGACTAATACACAAAACTGATTTATTAACTCTGCTTTATTTTCTTTAAAAATACTCATGTATAATATTAATAATAAAATAATCCTTATTGTACAGAAATAATCACATACAAAGGTGGAAAGTATCGCCAGGCGTATTTTAATTAATAACCATCAACTAAAAAAATATATAAACAAAACTAGAACCCTCGACACTACACTGCTTCATAATGTACAACACTAAAGACTAAACACTATAAAAAATTACTAAAATAAAAACAGTTAGAACCAATAAAATATGAAATCTCTATAAACTAACAACAAACATTTACAACTCGAAAATAAACAACCGAAACGAAAATAGCAGAGCCTTTTACCAAACAATAAAAGCTTCGACAACGCACGACTCTGTCATCAGCTGATAATACTGACAACTTGAAACAGAACTGCCAACCGAAATCGTAATTCTCACACCCTCACGTCCCTGACCCAAGCTATCCCCGGTCTCGCTTATGTCTAAACCCCTTCTCATAAAGAAACTCTGGGGCACCCTACAGCACCCTCCTTGCGTCCCCGACCTCGAACCGCCTAAAAGTTGAGGATGTGTCGCAACCTATTCCCAGTATAAATATAAACTAACCTTAATCAGGATGCGGTTTTCTAAGCGGATCAATAAATATCTATTATTTTCTAAACTTACCAACGCTTTTTTTTAGGAGAAAAAGATTGTATTTTAGTTTTATAAAATAAAACATGGTGTTCCATTTAAAATAACAACATGCATCAATTTTAGGCGAAGAACCAATGCTAAAATGGTATTTACCACTCGGTTATGTTGACGTTTAAACAATGTATTATACGTCAAAGTTGTCACCAATTATTACCGCGGTTATAATTGGTGGAACGCCTGAAATTGCTAATTGTCCTATATTGGAAAATTGGCCATCTTGTTTTTGTGGTTGTGTTGCGAAATTTCACAACCAAATGACGAGATATAATAAAAAACAATCTATCAATCCTCAGTAATCATTTCAATCACAGTAAAGCTTTACAATTTTATGGAAGAAAGGGGTGTGAAAATAAGGCAAATTTGCGTTTCAAGTTTGATGATGGATATCTCGAAAACAAAACGTTGCCGACCAAGAATTCTTTCTAATTCGTAACCAGCGCCCCAGAAAATCCCCCGTAAGCCGAAAATCAGTAAATCGGCGTGGTGTCGGATAAGTAAACAATTACAAAAAATATTTAAGCATAATAAAAAGATTCTTAATACATTTTGTTGCCATAATAACGTTATTGGTGTGGAATATCGGAATAAAATAAATTTCTCAAACGTAATTTTATTAAAACGCACTTTTTTATAAACGATAAGTTTAACAAAAATAGTTTTTTATCGACTATAAAAACAAGAAAACATTAGAATTAGTTCAGAAAAATTAGAAACGACCTTTAATTCCTAATTTTTAATTTATTTATTAAATAAACCATGCAACCAGAACCCGTAAAATGCAAAGATAAATAATTTACAGGAACACGCAACGGAAGTTCTTGAATGTGTTATTTAAATTGCTCAGGTAACTATTTCATTTACGAAAGTACGCGACATATTCTTTATAAATTGCTATTTACTTCCATCATGACACCTACTTGGAATTTTAAACTCTCGATATTGCATTGTTATGCAAAAGAGACAACTAAATGCTCAACTCGGACGGATATGGACATAAGATAATAAACTTTAAACTTAATAAATAATAGTTTAAAAGAACTAAAAAAACACGCTTTTATATGCAACCGAACTAAAAATTAGAAAATAATTTTTCATTACAAAGAGTTTGTCACTTCAGAGTAAAAAGCGTGGGGTGCATTTTACTATTTTTTCATAACTTTTCCCTCATAGATATTTGCAAATAGAATAATTATAACATCTGAAGTGACAAACTCTTTGTAATGAAAACTTATTTTCTAATTTTTAGTTCGGTTGCATATAAAAGCGTGTTTTTTAGTTTTTTTAAACTATTATTTATTTTTCATTTTTAGTTCGATATATCAATTAGTTTTCTGCGGTCATGTGATATTGAAATGTTTTACGAACTATTTATGTATGTATGCATGTAAGACTGAAACTGCACGCATGCGCAGACCACTCGCCTAGCTCTAGCTCGCTTACTCTTTCACAGAGGATCTGTAAAGGAATTTATTTATCCTGGCGGTCCTAATCAGGATAACGGGATACTGTTTTTAAATTATTGCATTGTCATCGGTCCTTGATACGTGTGCAAAGTTTCAAAGAAATTGAATCGCTGAGAGTTGGTAAAAATTAGGCTCAAAGATTCCGTTACATATATAGATAGATAGATAGATAGATAGATACAACCCAAGCTGATAATAAAAACTTTTTTTTACGAATGTAAAGTTTGATAGCACGAGCCGTCAGGCGATAGAGGGGCAATCCCATGAGTAAAAAAGACACTTTATGCATGTGTGACATACTTTATTTTTTTACGACCTTATAACACTTTCCCAAATCACCAAAGGTTTTATTTATTTAAACTTATTAATTTAAATTTTGGCAGCATAGCCATTTTATTGCAACAAAAAAATCATAGTCTCCTTATTTTTTAGGAGACAATTATCCTTTTCATAACTATGCACTTATGATTTATATTCGAAAATTGTATGTACTTACTTTTTGTAGAAATAATCGATACTAAAACAGTATAAATTCCTTTTTAATTTTTTAGTCATCCAAATTCATTATTACTATTAATTTTCAATAATTTCTATTAAATTTATTTGACAACTGTCAAATTTTAAAACTAGTGACACATGAACTAAAGGAAATAATGACGAAATCAAAAGTAACTTGACCGTTTGTTTCAGTTAATGTCGCGTTTATTGGTACATTGCATAAATTGGTATTTAAGTTTATTGTAGTAGGCGTTAAAACAAAACACTAATTCAGGTGTGAAAAAAGCTTAAATTAAAAAAACGGCATTTTTTAACGGTCGTGGAAAAACTTATCTTTCATACTAGTCACTAAAACTTTGTTATCGACATTTTCTGACATCACCTGAGATCCTTAGGTTTTCGATCATGGCGATAGTTTAGCCGACAAAATGAATTATTATTTTTTACCTCATTTTTAAAATACTTTTTTTTAACTGTGTATCTCAAAAGTTAGGACATTTAGGATTCGGACCAGTGGCGTAGCGCAGGCAAAAACCGGCGTAAGCGAAGAAGTATCCGCAGGCCCCTTTTATCGATAAAAATAGCAAAAAAGTTTAGGACAAAAACAGGTCCCCACCTTAAAAAACACACTCTTTTCAATGTTTTTTAATACACATAAAATATTGACATAGCCAAACATGACGACGGCCTAGACCGCCTACGCCTAGCTACGCGTATGTAAATGTTAATTTCATTTATAAGACTGTAGCTAGTAAACAAATGGTGACACTTACCCAATTAGCACAGTACGTACAAAGTACGTACATTTTAGATCCATTTTACGTCGTTACGTCCAAGGATCTAAATTGAACATCTTATGTACGTATCTCTACTACGTCTTATGTATGTACTTTAAAGTACATACATAAAACGTACATTTTACGTCGTTACGTCCAGGGATCTCAATTGAACATCTTATGTACGTATCTTTACTACGTCCTATGTATGTACTTTTTAGAACATACAAAAGACGTACATTTTAGAACCATTTTACGTCGTTACGTTCAGGGATTTTAATTAAACATCTTGCAAGAAGGATAGAAAAAACCTTCTGTATAAAAGTTTCATAATTTTTCATCTAATATCTTTAAAGCATAAAAATATAAACAATATGACATCTTAAATCCGAAAAATAGTAGATAGAATTTCTATTATACCTACCTACTGGCACTAATGTGAGACTGCAGATGTAATGGAAATTATTCCCAGATTTAAATGGCCATATTCCCGAAACTATTAAAGATAGATATATTAAATGTGGCACTTTTATAAAGCTTTTTAAGACACCTTTTCAATGGTGACATAATATACAGGGTGTCCCATTAAAAAAAATACCTTCTCATTTTTCTTGAGATTTGGAGGTTCATTTGTTTTTTTATGCTTAAAAAAATAGATAAAAGAGTAAAATTTTATACAGGACGTTCTTTTCTATCCTTCTTGCTTATAGTTAAAAGTAGGTGGCAAAATATAAATGAAAACCCTGTACGTTTTCGATTTTCAAATTTTAGAAAGACCAATTTTTTCGCTCGATTTACGTCCAGCTTACTTCTATAATCAAAGAAAATGTACATACATAATACGTACATAAAATAAGAGAAAATGTACGTACATAATACGTACAGTTGTACGTACATCAGACGTAAAATATGTACATACAGTGAATGTACATTTTTGCGGAAAATGTACATATGTACATAAGACGTCTCATGGATGTACTACATACTTTGGTGTACGTACATAAGGTGTATGTTACATCCCAAAATTACGTACATTAGACGTACATAAAATGTACATCGGCGGATTGGGTAACCTCTCAATTAACTCACTTATTTCCCTTTTGCGGGCGCCCATGACATTTTAGCCACCTTTTTAATTGTTCACAATTATGAGCTTCAACGGAATCATAAATAAGTGAAGCACCATCGATGGTTTTTCCAATATTTTATTTGTTTGTGGAGATCACATTCTTTGCCCAGGCACTGTGGATGAAAACAGTACGAATGTTTTGAATTACCGGCATTTAAATATATATAACAGGTGCGTATGATTATATTGTTTACAATAATGAAAAATATCTTTTTGATTTTTTAAATAAGACACATTAAAAACTGGGGCTCCCCAAAATTGGCCGGCTAGTGGCGCTACTGTTCTTATGATTTATTTAAATAAAAAATCTTAAGTAAAGTACTTTATTTTTAAAATGTCATCGTCGACGTGGTTTAAAAAATGGGTTACCATGTTCAGCACGATTCTGACAATGATAATTCATAACAATAAGTTGTTCAGTGTGGGCCTCTTTGATTTATATGCAAACATGATTTGCTACAATTGAAACATTACCTACCTACTAGTAGTTTTATTATCTTAAATTCAATTGTAAAGGAGAATCTATTATTATGGCTTTTGAAGGACAATCCTTTATATACCAAATAAACAAAACAAATCTTGTCAGAATATGTTTATGAACCAGTAACCTACTAGTATTTAAATTAATTAAAACATTTTAAAAATATCTTGTTATTCTCGTAACTATTGCAGGGAGACCTACTATACCAGATGCCCACGAAATTACTGGAAATCGGTAATTAGTTACAGAAAGCACATTTCTAATATTTCAATTTTTCTGTGGTACTTCGGGTTTTACTGAAAATGTTCCTAATTTTGCTGTTTTAAGAGGAATACCTTATATATTTTTCTATAAATGGAGTTACCTATCTTAAATAGTTTTCGAGAAAATCGCGTTTAAAAATGGCCGACCGGCAATTTTATCGATTTATTAAAAAACAAATGAAGGTTAAAAAGACTAATGCGATGTTTATTAATTATCGAAACTTATTTTGTTAGTGCTGTAAAAATACAATCTCCGGTTTTACCAAAGAAATTGACGTTAGGGGTTTTTGGACTTCTATTGTCCTAATATATTTAAAAATGCATAACGTTACAACTTGTAAGTATCATCAGTCGTCTTCAGGTAAAAAAAAATTAATGGAAAGCACTAGCTTAAGCCTTAAATTTAAATTTAGCACTTATTTCTTTTTTTTTTCAAAATAATATTCTATTATTAAACCTAACATTTATAGGCGTAATTAGAAGGGGGCTAGGGGGAGCTTAGACCCCCGAGAAGGCGTTTAAAAAACAAAGGTTGTAAACTCTTGGAAAAATATTGTTTTTGAAGTTTTTGCGAACCTTGTACACAAAAGCAAGATGGAGAGTTTGTGTATGTACCTATAATTTCCACTTAGTTCAAAGGCAGTAATCTTTATCACCTATAATGAATCAAAAGTAAACGTAAGCCTTTAGTCAGCGTCTTATTCTTATTAAAATAAGAAAATAAACTCTTAACATAATAATGTGAACAGTTTTTAATTACCCGTACCAAAAAATATAATTGAAATTTTGCAAATTTAAAAATCTGACAAGTCAATTATAATTAACCATGTGTTTAATAAAAAGTCTAATTTTAATAAGGGTCTGCCCACCATATCTACGACGAGAATCACTCTACATACATAGTACACTTATGCACGCCAAAGTATATATTTACTATTCCGTCACCATATTATCAAGAATATTTAGTCATTTAGTAAATAAGAAGATTTACCTTTTCAGTCATGTAATCATTACATATTTAGATATTCCTTGAATACTTTTAAAACGTATAATAAATTTTCAACGAAGTCTCTTAATTATCTTTAATTTTAATTATAAACATACAGGGTGATTCAAAAATCTATCACAAAACTTAAAGGGGTGATTCTACTTGACAAAATAAGGGTAGAGCTTCATATAATTTTTTTTTAAATATCGTTCGTTTTCGAGTTACAAGCTGTCAAAGTTCAATTTTTATTTTGGTTTTTTCGCCATATTGCATTTATTTTTTAACCAATCCAGTTGCTTTTTGGCACACAAATCGAGCTTTGCAGATTCTAAAATTTTAAGACAAATGTATTTTTTTAAATACCGCCAGAGGGCACTTTACCTAAAACTTAAAATTTATTTACATCATTACTTTTTATTTTGACAGATATCGCAAAGCTGAGGGCGCCATTTTATAGACAATAAAAAACTTAAAAAACAAGGTACTCTTTATTAAAGTCGATAAACCTTACCATTTA